>AYLM01000432.1:0-33772 GCA_001625345.1 Cairneyella variabilis
ATTCAAGAAGCCTGCAAGGGCCACAACCATCGTGATCTCAGATTTCCTATTCGCTACTGTATATACCCTAGATGTACTTCGTATAGGCCCAAATACTTCTATTTCCATGTTCGATGTCTGTGCTTCCGGGATCTATTTAAACCTGATCTGGCAATAAAGCCCCAAATGCTGAAGATTCATTGGCTAATATCTCTTGGGGGTGTAGAATCTTCGAGAGGCGCACGGACTGATAACCTGGAAATATTTGGGCCTGTACGAAGTACACCCTGGAAGGCTATCCATAATTGTCAGAATTAACATTTATTCAGGGGGGGGATAGTACCCTCTAGTCGGCTATCCACAGTTGCGGGCAAATTGTGGGGGGCCGGCGTGGGGGGGAGAGTACTGCAACTTTAATTCTTGCCGTTATGGGCTGTCTGCGGCCGCCGTCAGACCTGGGACACCCAAGTTCAGTGAGGGCGGATTCTGGCCTGTGGCAAGTAGTGCGCTCCCCTCCTCCACGTGAGTGCCCAGGGCAGCTCACCGGAGAATTAAATAAGGACAAGGAACCCTATCAAATGCCGACCATAACGCAAAGTCTGTGCGGCAGTCCTCGCAGTCCTCGCAGGGATGCTGGCTGTCGCAACATCGTAACATCGTCGCGTTCCTGACTTTGCTAAGCACGATCTCAGATTCGGCCACCAGCTATGCAGACGAAATCCCATGCAAACTTTCCCTTCTGCGCTCCCGTCGCTGAGGCAAGCAAGAAGGTCTAAATTCTGTAACCCGTGCTTTGCAAAATAATCTCGCAGACTTTGCAGATTGACACTACCTGCGCACCAATAATGATGAAGAAGTAAGCAAGGAATCATCCGACAGATGTACTCTCTGCCTCATCAATCTCATCTTGTTGGAGGGATGTTCACTTGGCGCTTTGCCCACCGTCCGTATGCTTAATTACTGGTAGAATGCCCTCCCCAATGTGTTATTCACATTCTCTTCCACTTTCCTTTGCCAACTCAACCTCGTCGCTTAGTCTCGCTCTATGGTCTATTAGTCTGTCAAGTTATTCGAAAGCTCTTGAAGTATTTCCACAGACCAGCAAATACTTAAACTACAAAGCGAGATCACATACACTGTGAGCTATGGTCCCGAGGGTTGCCCTAGGTCCGAAGAACGATGATGGAGCCTTGTATGTTCAACCATGTTCTGCATTCAGTCTCACGTCTGCCGTGGCTACTTCACTTTCTAAAAATGATTTGATAGAACTTCCATCTCCCTTGTCGGGCCTCTCTCGGATGGTCACCACTATAACATCCTCGTCAGTCAATCTTGTCAAACAAAAGCTCCATCCACACGTACCTTCCATCGAGATTCTTCTCATCATGACTCGATGTCCCAACCTCTGATCTCTAAGGTCCTCCCTGAACACAAAGCCAGACAAGACCTTCGTCAGCGATCCTCCGGCGTGACGACCACTGAGGATATCGACGACACGATCTTCCCATACTCTCGGTATAACTCTTATCAACCCATTGATGCTATTGTCTGTCAAGAGGGTCTTCACCTTAATGATGGTCATCCGCCCATCACGATATCCACAAGGGCGACGGCAGGTACTCACAGCGAGTACCAGCATGCCATTTGGAACACCACTCACCATCCTCTACAAGAAGATGTATCGTCGTCGGTGTCGTTCGGATACGCCGCCACGAAGTGGGATGTCGATACTGCTAGAGCAGGCACGCAGTTTGAGCAAGTTGTGTCTCCATCGAAATATGTCCAAGCTGAGGATGTCAGGGACCTAATGCATGATGCGTAAACATGTTTCGACCTAAAAATTCTTTAGTGCAGCAGAGTTTCATCTGAAGGGGTTGGAGTACTTCCAAGAGATTTACGACCATATTTGTCACTTAAGAGACCGCGTGGAATAGTTGCAAGTTAGTATCGTGTGCGAAAATTTTGGTAATGAACATGATATTTAACAGAAGTCTTCCACACATTAAACCTTTGTGACATCGAAGTCAACATAAGTCATCCGTAACATCAAACTCACCAATCGTCAAGTTGATCAATTTGACGGTAAATTTCGGAATTGATTAATTTGACGTCAAATTAGCCTGTTCGCACTTATTCATCACTAAATGCCCTAGAGCTTCCAGCGGATGTGGTCATGGAGTCTAGCCGAGGTACCTTTACACTAAAATTGGGTGCGGAGTGACATACACCGAACTCTTAAATTAAGATCAGCAAAAGCATAATTAACGCATCGCGCGATGCATCCTCTCCCTCTTTTATCAACGATGATTTATCAACACGAATTCTACACGCTTTAACACGTCTGCAATATGTCTATCATAGTATTCAACTCCGCGGGATATACGCATAGTTTTAGAGCTTTCAGCTCCAATACCAGCTTCTCATGGAGCACATCAGGCTCATGGCCTGATGTCCTAATTTTCGGATCCTCATGATATTGTCCGTAGGATAACTCGCCTCTCGGTCAGTTGTGTGGAAATCTGCTAAGAGTGGGATATATTGAAGGACGGAGAAGAGCGGCCGATCCACCCTTGCTTATCGCACTCAGGTACCCCGCCGCCACCTTACTCAGCCTCGAGCTTCAACAGACCCATGCAAGTGCGGGGTAAGCTGCGCTCTTTGCAGAGCAAGTCGGAAATGGCCGGATGAAATTGGTCCTCAGAACAATCAAGAGCAGGAACAACTGAATGAGTTTATCCCGCACTTGGCGCTTCTGAGACGAGCAACTTCAGCCCTGAATCGGTAAAGACTGCCATCATCAGCGCAGAGAAAGATCTGTTCCCAGCTTCATCATGACGAAAACACCAGAGAATATCTTGATGTTCGGAGCAACTGGATATATTGGTCGATATATCTTTGAGAAGGTCGTGGATGCCAAATCGTCATTCGGTCGCATCGCTATCTTCACGTCCAGTAGTACGGCAGAGAAGAAGCCCCAAGAGTTGGAGAAGTTGAGGAAAGATGGCGTTGAGGTGATCATAGGAGACGTCAGCAAATCTGAGGACATTCTGAATGCATTCAAAGGTTGGCAACACAGCAGCGAAAATATATATAAGCGAATCGCTTACTCCTGACAGGAATTGACACTGTTGTCAGTGCAGTTGGACGGAACGCCATCGCAGAGCAAATCAATTGGATCCGACTCGCTGAACAAGCTCCCTCGGTCAAGCGTTTCTTTCCATCTGAATACGGAACCGACATTGAATACGGTCCCCAATCTGTTCACGAAATTCCTCATCAGCAGAAGCTGAAGGTTAGGGCGGCTCTAGCACAGACATCAGGGTTAGAGTATACATACGTAGTTACAGGTCCTTATGCAGATGCAATGGGCTACGCATACCTGAGCGCTTGTTCTTCTGTTCCAGAGATCGGCTCCTATGATGTCCGTAACAAGAGCGCTGTTTTAATCGAAGATGGGAAGGGCAGGATTAGCCTGACGACACCCTCTGAGTATGCATTATGCTTATTGTCACGAACTAGTCACTAAATTCTCATAGTGTCGGAAAACTCGTTGTCAAGGCATTGCTCCATCCTGAGCAATCCAGAAATCGTGCTCTCCGAGTGAACTCATTCACTACAACCCCAGCGGAGATCGTTGCAGAATTCGAGAAACAGTCTGGTGAGACATGGGATGTGAAATACACTAGTCTGGAGGAGCTTCGGAAGCTGGAAAAGGATGCTTGGGATCAGAAACTTCCCTTGGCGACTGTCTATACGCTTCGTCGAATATGGGCTGAAGGTGGAACCTTATATGAGGAACGGGACAATGGACTCATTGATGCCAATGATATGGAAACTTTGTCAGATGCTGTCCGTGCTGCCATTGAAACTCAGCTGTCATGAGCTTCATGATTTCACACAGACAGAAAGCTTTTATGATGAAACCATTAATATTTTTTGAAACAAAACAAATTTCAGTTTGATTGTGATCAGATTGGCTCAACACCTCTCCCGAGGAAGGTCCTCTGCCCAAATTCCCCCTATTCCCCCTCGACAGTCTGAAAGAGCAGCAAGCCCATGACTTTCTATGAGTCAGCATGAAACTATCGATTGAAGCCGG
Source organism: Cairneyella variabilis (assembly GCA_001625345.1). Classification (NCBI taxonomy): domain Eukaryota; kingdom Fungi; phylum Ascomycota; class Leotiomycetes; order Helotiales; genus Cairneyella; species Cairneyella variabilis. The sequence goes on from AYLM01000432.1 coordinate 4,079, forward strand.
TGTAATGAGCTTATAGTAGCCGCTGGCACTATGACCTCATGCTTCCCAAGTAACCTGTGCCTCCTTCTCACCAATTTTCACGAGTGGCTTGCTACTTCCAGCTGCAGACACATCGGCGGCAAGTTGGACCTCACAACATTTGTCGAGTAGTACGAAATACGCAACTACCTCTTCAATCGTCGTCCCTACTGTAAGAAGACCGTGGTTCCCGAGAAGCACGGCTTTTCGGTGCCCCAGCGCCTTGGTAATATGCTTTCCTTCCTCAGAGGCGAGCACAACTCCTGCGAATTGACTGCCGAAATCAGAAATGTGAATCAGACGTAAGGGCAAACACGTACTCATAAAGTGCATGATCTTTGTAGAAAACACATGAGTCTTGAGTGAGCATATCCAGCTCGCGGTCAGTGGCACAGAAAGCACACCCATACACACTGTGAGAATGGGCCGCACAACCCACTTCTGGGCGAGCGGAACGAATCTCTGAATGAATGGCAAAAGCAGCTACACGGTCTATCAGTACATCTTGGCTTCGCTACAGATGAAAACTGTCCACCGTAATTCAACATTCTGTTCTTGCCGCCATCGACCACCTTGCCAGCATGACTGACCAGAATAAGATCATTGGTGGTGACAAGCGAGAAATGGATTGACTCAAAAGCAATTTGGATCAACTGGATCTCTCAAAGTAATGTGGCCAGCAACTCCCTCTGCGAAGCCAAACTTTGCAAAGACTCGGAAAGCCAAAGCAAGTCTATGCTTGAGATACGTGCGCTACTCATAATTGTCTTCGAAAGTTGGAGGCCCTTTGGGAACATCTGCGGGGAATGTTAGATCCTGGTCACCACTCAGGTACTCCTGAGCTTGGCTCTTGGATGTTGATGATGGAACTTTGGTCGCTGAGGGAGTCATGCGTGTCTTTATGACTTGAAAATGTGTGTAATGGATCTGAGATTGTAATTTTTTGATATTGCGAGATAGAGAGGGACCCTCTTTGCCACTAGGTTATCGATATCGAGCAGATAGTCACGTGATTGCTGAATGGTTCTGAATGCGAAGGAAAAGATGTCTGCATTTCTATATAAGGACTGACTAAGTATATATAGTGATAACCCTAGTCAGTGAGAGCTAAGAAAACAAGTGCTAGCTAGACGAAAAGGGTAGTGCTTGCGGGGCACTAAAATAAGGGGTAAGAATACCGTTTCGGCACTTGAATATCCGACAATCGACTCATGAGGTCGGGAAGAATGGCATCCCACCTTTGCGGAGGACGGCTCTTAGGCGTGAGCAGAGGAGGCTAAGATAAGGAATACTGAAGCTATAAATCCAAAATTAGCAGCCAGGACGCTGCGGACTTCCGCGACGGCCGTGGATTGGGAGAAGGGAGATGGCTCTTGCAGCTGTAAGTCATGCGCTGAAGAGCCCGAACAGGCCTGTGCCCCCAAATGAGCTCGACAAGTTCAATTAGGGTGTTGAGACGCTCGAATTTGGTGGATAGGGTGAGGATTCTGGCTTTCGAAAGCTGTTCTCAAGTTACAGTAAGCTGTTGTTGCATTGTTGTCGTGTCTTCGATCGACGAGGCGTAAAATTCGACACGCGGACATCAACTGACGAGAAGAATATTGTTTACGATACGACAGTGTATGACACAGCTGAGGGTCAAATCATACCGATCTCAGCTCCGTCATGGAGCCGGAAAATACGACATTGGATCCGAACAGCTGGGGCAGAGGAAGGAGGAATCGAGAGAGTACCAGCAGAACTGCTCAATAATCAGCACCAGAGCTCTCTCTTCATGATATTAATGAGTGCCAATGTTGGCGTAGCGACGGTGGCAGTTGGAAATCTTGGCCCATCAACTTTTGGACTCGGGTGGTGGGACTCTTTCCTCTGCCTCCCTTTTTTCAATATCATTGGCTTCATACCTCCTGCATTTATGGCAACTCTAAGACTGAATTTGGGATTGAGAACGATGGTGATCCCAAGATATTCCTTCGGATGGTATCCTACCAAAGTAGTTGCAGTCATCAACTCCCTGAATCAGATCGGCTGCGCGATGGCGAATGCCATCTCAGGAGCTCAAATTCCGTATGATGTTGGCGATACGAAACTCCCAATGTCTGTTGCAGTCTTGATAATTGGTCTCCTGTCACTGTTGATTGGGATGTTTGGGTACAAACAAGTCCATATATTAGAGCGGTATTGTTGGATGGTCGTGGCGGTTTGCCTTGTGATTGTTGCTGGCTTCACAGCAAAGCATGCTGTCAATGCGCTAAGGGGCTCCCGGCCAACTGAGACTTCCGGTATACCTTCGTATGGAACAACAATCATTGAATTTCAATTTTCTTGAGCACCCGTTGTGGCCGACTATGGCTTGTATATGCGGGAAGACCGTGAATTTCCTCCCTCAAATCAAGGAGTCGAGTTGATGTATTCAATAGGCAAGCCAAGCACTGTCTTCTGGTGGACGTTTGCAGGTCTCTTCATTGGCCAATTCTTCGTTGAACTTCTCGGAGTTGCACTTATGGCGACGGTGCAAGCAGCTTATGATCTTGCAGATTTTGGTGGATTGACTGGACAGGACTTCCAGGGCTACTCAAGTACCGTCGTAGGATTCGGGAAATTCGTGCAAGCTCTGCTGAGTTTCTCAGTCATTGGAATTGTCTGTGGTAAGTGGGTGCGAACTGGAAAATTGGACAAGAACTGACAGTACCATTGAACATCTACTCTCTTGGTCTCAACATACAGGCGATCAGCTTGGGTCTTCTCAAGATTCCACGTCTAGTTTGGTCTCTGAGTGGAGGTGTAATATTTCTCGCAGCGGCAGTTGCAGGGCGCGACCATCTTGCCACGGTGGTGGAGAATTTCCTGAACATCGTCGCGTACTGGCTGACTCCCTTCCTCGCCATCATCTTCTTGGAGCATATCATTTGGAGACGCGGATATGCGTATGATATTACGGCGTGGCAAGACCCGAAGAAGCTACCATATGAGTTTGCTGCATTTTCTACCTTCGTCGCCGGCACAGTGCTGGCAATTGTGTGTATGAGCCAAACTTGATGGGTTGGATCAATAGCATTGAAGGTCGGAAATCCGCCTTTCGGGACGGACATCTCCTGGGAGTTGGCGTTGGGAGCAACGATTTTATTGTAGGTTCTATTAAGGTGGCTTGAAAGGAAGAACTGGGGCTTCTAGGGAGAGTAAGCTGGAATTTTAGAGTTAGCAAGTACGAGTAGTACTCAAGCGGAATCCAACGGAGAGAAAGTCTCAATAATTTTTGCGATGAAAGATCTTATCAACGTGCAATTAGTTGGTGCCTGGAGCTTTCGCACGCAATTAGCTAGACCAATCGCCAAGTCTTTGGAATGATCCGTTTCTCTCTCAAAGGATCTGCGCATACTGAAATCACGTATCCGCGGGGGAAATGAGAAAGGGGGTTGTATGTGGGAGTGCAAGATACAAGACGAGCAGCAATCACGGCGATGGAAGAGCCAGTGGAAGCTTCCAAGGTGCACAATTGAAATGTAGGCTGGCCTCTTTTGGGAAGACCGGCCGGTCTTTGGTTGGAGCAGATGCATCGGATTGTACGATATTAAAGGAGTTTCTCGCTTATGCACATGCTGCGAAGACAAATCATGCGTTTGAAACAGCAACCCCTTCTCATGACATTTGTTGTTGCAGCTGAAAAAGAAGACAATCATGACTCGTGTCTTGCCACATTGTGTGTCATGCCATTTTCGAGGGCATGTGAAGATCGAATACTCGTACGTATCTTGTTATCTCGAGGTACTCGCTTCTGATACACAGAAGTTGTATTTTTTTGGGATCGAAAGTATTGCGATGCGGCCTGTGAGAAGAACGGGACCATGTGCTCGTATGTCAAATTGCACCTTAGGGTAGGTCGGGGTTGAAATGATTCCTGAGCTCTAGAGTAAGTATCAATGAAGCTGCTGACGTCCAGTCTTCACCGCCTTGATCCTAACACTCATGATTTTGTTCTTGCGGCAGATTGGGAACTGCCGAGGTATTCGTGGGTTGAGTCGAGGGATGTCGAGACAGGTTATTAGCTCGGCCGAAGACAGGAATTGGGAAGATATCCTGTTGGTGGCGATACAATGATTGAAACGGACAGCACTTTGAGATTCCCATCGCTGTCCAATCCCTAATGCTTTCCCTTACTAATTGTTTAAAAACTTAATTTGGAAGTGGTTACAATCATCCATAGCTGCCCCCAAATCAGGGTAGAAGCTCCGAGCCGCACAAAAAAAGCAGATTGTGAAGTGAGTCTGTGGGTACCTGGGTGCTTTACGATGGCAAAACAATTTGATAAGAGCAGTAATAATCAGATGCAGAGAAACTTGAGCCACCACTTCTTGGAATGCGAGTGACATCTTGAATTGGATCCACTGACTAGACATTTCCCGGTGCGGACGCCTCCAGGCTGAACGGTTCGGATGTCGAGCCATAGCCTAACCCGAGCTGGGAACCAAGTCCGAGACTCCCCATTTTCCCGATCTTCTGTCTCCAATTAGGAGAGGAGGCATGGACTGTTGGGTCAGACAAGCAAGACAAATTGGCCGAGCGTGGGCAGACTAGCGTGAGCGTGAGCGTAGGGCTGACTCCAATCAGTCAATCATCTGATCTGCCACCGATGCTGTGGGTGTATTTCAGGGGAGGGGAGAACAATGGAATAAATTCAGTGGCTTCCTATCCGAAGCGGAGTGCTCGTTGAAGGTAGCGAGAAGGAGCGTTAATAGTCCATTGTTGACGACGAGATTAGATAGAAGCGCTCGCTCAGCCAGATCTTGTGACTTCGAAATCGCTTGCGTTGGATGACTTGAAACATGACAATTGTGCCCTTAGCTGCATAAAATTTCCGGGCCAAATGCAAAATATACCCCCAATTCAGGAAGGATGCAAGTGTCCAAGCTTCTGCTCTAAAAATTCGTCCAATCTTGATGAATCCGCCTCGCTGGCCCTGCCTTGTTTCAAGTCATTCGAATTCTCGGAGCCCTCCAATGCAATAATACTTCTGGTGCCTGGTCTCGTCGACAAGTTTGACAGGTGGCTGGGGCGAGCAAGGCTGAGACACAGATCCTTCGCCTCCGGAAAGCACAAATCATAAGAAACTATCCCATATTGAGTACTATTGCTCAGATCGCTCCGGACTCGTGGCAGATGTCTATTGCTCCTCGGCCCTGCCTCGCGAGGTGCCCATCGAGCACTCCCTACGCAACGCCATCGCAAAACCAACCTCACTCTCACGATGCAGGACGTCAATTCATATATAATCTGAGCCTGCAAACATCACAAATATCTATTGCACGGTGAAAAATGAGTGCTGTTACAGCGATTTGTGAGTTTTGATGGGACGGAGATGCAGGAGACTGTTTACGAGCCCAGTTGAAATAATCAAGGGTCTCTGCGCTAGTGACAGGTAGATCCAAGCTCAACTGTCAATCGGTCCCTGTCAAGAACGGACGATCGGATTCCACGTTTGGAGTACGGGATACGGTGGACCCGGGGATGAATGATTCAGGCTCCTGCGTTGACGGCACACAACGGCATGATTGTCGGATGCCGGGATGTTGTGTGCGCCAAATTTTGGTGGGCGTACTTCCAGCCTGGAGAGCCAGAGGACGATGGCAGCCTGGCGCCTGCGGAAATTGAGATTGAGGATCGCAAGAAGCAAATCGCCTGATTTGGTGTTACCGCCGTCTTGGTCTCCCAGCATCAGTTGCAGGATCCCTCTAGTCCTTGACGTCAGGTGTATTCAACATCTTACTCGCTTTTAGAGAAGGCATGACATCCAAGCTCCTCAAACACGATGTCTGTGCATGCTGCACAAGCTAGGAAAGATCTGCAAGAAACGCTTGGTCTCGGACAACTTTCCACTTCAAGCTCCAGCTGTTCGTCGCGTGGCTGCATCCAGAAACCTTCCATGCATCTGCCGGAGCTTCTAGACGAGTACCATGCACAGCTGTCCCGTCCCACCATCACCGAGTAGCCGGCTGATGTGAGGGGCCTTTCCTGGTAGAATGCAGGGAAGCAGGTGAACAGCGGTCAAGGAAGGTGGTTCTGATCTCACGTGACCATGTCCTGTCGATCTGAGATTGGCGGAGACACTACCCTGCCCAAGCCACATGGCGTCCATGACCGCCCTTCCGTGGTTGTGCAAAGTTCGGAGAGTGCCCGGATGAGGTTATGATCAATTAACCAGGTCTTCCTCGATTGAGATAGGCTTTGATTTTACAAAGTTGGGACTGATGCAACAATTAAGCTGAAGAAAAAGCTTCAGGGGCTGGATGTCCTCAGTTATCGAAATCTTACCAAAGAATTCTGCAACCGCTGGAATAAAATTTCCCTTCGGGCAATCACTCAGAGAGCAATAAATTCCATCTTCTTTTTCTTTGTTTCTGTTCATAGTTCCGGCAAAGGTTATTATCAGCTTCCAGAAGACTTTGAAGACTGTCCAGGGTGTCTCGAGTAGCTGGAGAGTTACGTGGGTGTCGGCACATGCGTAATAACCTATTCCTTCTGGAAACACTCAAAGAATTTCTTCGGTGGCTCATTTTGCATGACTGGAATATTCCCTAGTCCCTGATCGGGAATGGCACCAGTCGCATCCACTGCAATGCAGATCATTCATGATTCAGAAGCTCCCCGGGCCGTGAGAATTCTTCTTAGAGCTCGAGTAACAAGTAGGCGGTCTAGTGAGCTGCCCACCTAGCCAACAACCCCTTCTAACTGCAGAAGTCAACTTCTGTTCTCTACCTGCGTGGGTAGGGCTAGTTGAATCACTGGGTTCGACCTTTCCCATTTGTGTGATGTTTTTGAGTTGCACAGCCATGAAAGTGGATACTGAGCGTACCTTCATGCTAGCCCGCGAGATCAACCTCGACGTTCGCCAGGCATATCAACTCAGGCCGGCTGCACATAACACGTCAACCCTGGATATTCGAGCGAGTAGTCTTGCAGGGGACAAATTGCAGCTGCTCCCCAACATTTTCATTTTTGATTTCAGAATGGGGAACCTTGGGAGATCATACTGAGTCCGATTTACCACTGCTTGAATGCAGGCTGCCCTCCCACCCGCGCTCTTGATTCAGGCGGTATGCTCCACCGCTCTCCACATAGCCATTCCTAGTCGAAAGAAGATGGGATTGCAAAGCCAAGAAAACCATTCAGCAGGCCTTCGATCCATACAGAATCGTCGCTGCTACCCTAGAGAAAGACGGAATAATATTCTGCGTGTTCTGTCTGCTCTGCCGGTTCCACTCCCAGGACTAGGCCATTCTAGGTGCTGCAAGTACTAACTGCCGTCCTTCTCCTCGGGGTGAGAATACTCTCAGATGGCTTTCAGAATCATGCACCTTCAGAAGTCCCATCCAGCGTCGAATTGACTTGCAATCATTCCGTCAACTCTGCTACACATTTACGAGCAGTTACAATGTTCGATCGAAGATCCGATCTCCAGTCGTATATGCATTTACCATCGCCCCATTCTTATTCTCAGCATCTTATGTCGTTTTCAATTCGAAAGCCTCGTCTGAGTCGTTCCCCTGGCATTCCACCTTCCGTGAAAGCTCACACCGTAGTCAGCCAATGGGAGGTTCTGTAGCCAAAGTGGCTTCAGCAAGCCGCAGAGAGTCTCTCAGTGCACGCGCTGGTCCTGGTTTCTGGCACTGCAAACACGCCAGCCGCCTCTGTGCAATCCGGTCCCAAGACCCATCTTCCTGATTATGCGATCCTCACTATCATGCCCTCGACCGACTCAGGCGCTGGCAGACCAGACGTTATGGCCAGTGATTTTCTGATGATGTGCCACCCACGGGTGGTTTCCATAACCATGACCTTGAGCGTTCTAGCGCGATGATAAAAAAAAAAGAGGCCGTCAAAAGCCGGGCTTTGGGGCGTAATTGGTACAAGCCAACCCTCTTGGGCTGGTAAACAGATGCACAGCAAAACACTCCTGCTTTGTGTCATGAACGGCTAGTAACTAATATCTGGGGAGTGGGCTCGATAAGGGATAGTCTAGCACCGCCCTCCACAGACGTTGCGCCTAGCCTCCTGATTCGTTGTGAATAGCAGATGGCCTTGTACCTGATTAACGAGTCAAAGTGACTGGCCACCGACGACCGACCACAGCTCCACTTATTACAGTATCCCTTCGTCCGTATCCAGGCCTGTTCAGTCTCTGGACGGACGTGCACGAAGATGAAGTGAAGCGAGAAGAAATTTAATGTAAGAGAGCCCCAACACACCCTGTCATACAGACCCTTGCCCTAGCAGGTGCGAATCCTACTTCAACGACTTGTATATAGACGAAGGGATAAAGTCGTCGGGACATGTGCCACTTTCCGTTGTGACTGTCAGACTCGGACTCCACCACTCGTCCAAATTCCCTGTGAGATCCTTATTCCATGCTGATCAGATCAACCCTGTCCGTGCTTCGTCCAATCCACCACATCCACACCAAACCTTCTGCACCACCACAGCTTCTGCACTGCGGCTTGTGCTGTGACCAGAATGTTTCTTTGACAACATTTCGAAGCAGGATTGCATTCAAAGGTGAGATTAGTAGGCGAAAGTAAACCACATATTTGTTTGCCTCGTTAGAAGTATACATATATCTTTGAAGTGGTTCGCCAGTCCCAGCTGATTCGCACTGCACCGCTTGGTATATAGGGAGGCCTTCCGCGGCCACATCTGATATGATATCCCACACCGCGCATCACAAGTTATTCCATCCCGCCCCTTTCCCTCAACCTTTTCACAAAATTCCAGCATTTCTGTCATCTCAGATTCTCGGTGTCCGATTTATTCTGTTCTGAACGTATGCAAAGCTGTAATAGGTATCGAACAATGGATTCGAACCATACCCCGCGTAACTCTTGCCGTCACTCTACGCAGTAGGTCGCTCTCATACAGCAAAACCACCCCCTTTTCTCACCTACTTTAATTCGTGACAACATTTCCCAGCTGGAAGAAATTCTGACATTCCTCGTCTAGGCCATCGTCCTCACAAAATTCTTCGATGCCAATATCGCCTGGTTATCATGCAGCCGCCACCGAAGATGCTTCGTATAATACTAGTATTTCGATAGCTTCCTTGGCGTTCGCCGTCTCTCAAGAGTGGAAGTACAATGCGCTCACTCATATCATCCTCCACGAGTATACCATGAAGCAAGGCTCGGTGTACCAAGACAGTCCTGGTGTGCGAACCGACTTAGGCGTTGAGGATCTCCAATCTCTGCAAGTTCAACGTGACGCCGCTTCCTACATTCAAACACCCAGAAATCTCGGCTTCGGTGCAATGCCATCGCCATCGCACATTACTCATCAAGTCATCCAAGGCCGTGTCATTCCTTCAGATCTCGACCGAGACCTCGCGGAGACCTTCGACATCGACGAACCACTTGCTGCTAAGCACACCGACTTTATCGGCATGACTCCTCTTGATCGATTCCAGGCTGACTCCGTCGTTACATACCGATCTGCCATCGCCCCAACACAATACGACAACACTTCGTCGTCTCCCAATCCACCACACTGCTATTGCCGGTCCGGCCCTTCATCTTCGACTCAAGGCGAGACATGTCCAGAAGAGACTCACCTTGGCCAACCATACTGGGTTCCACAACAGGAACAGTACATTCAGACCACTAGCTCCTCTGACCCTTCTTTTTCGGAATTGGGAAGCGATCTCGCTGGTGTCGGTACCCATTTCCCGGTATGCAGGCGCAGCTCCTACAACCGCACCGTGTATCTGCATGATGAGTAAACTTCACGTCACCTGGGAACATATGGAGTATGAGGCGCCAGGTACATAGACATGGGAAACTTGAGGCTCAAAAAATTCACGGTGTTTGTGGGTCAGGATAGACTTTTGGTTTAGGTATGGACTAGGCAAGGCTGGGATCGGGACCGGCCGGAAAACACCGGGGTTTTCCTATTTGGGATAAGACCGGAGATTGGTACTTTCATCGCTGGGCAGGGACAAAGGCTTGTATTGATACGCACGTAGATAATTGGCTGGGTTATATTCGCTTGACGACTCCCAAATTCAAATCGCGATGTTCAACTGTGATACGTGCAGGTGTACGTCCTAGCATCTGCAGGTGCAAAGGGCTTCAACGAAAGTAGTGCTCTCAAAAATAGAAGAAATTGCTTTCGCGCTATAAATGCATCCAAAAATAAAAAATAAAAAATAAAAAAAAATTACTCATCAACATCTCCTAGTAATAAAATCCAAATAAGTGAGAAAGACGGAACTATCCAATCTTCTTCTCCAACTTCTTCAAGAAGCCCTCTACTCTTCTCTCGACCTGGCCTGCCGCTGTCTCTAGCTTCACCCCCTTCTTTGGTGGCTTGCCATGCTTGGCGTGCGCAGCGGCCTCAGTCTCAGTCGGTCGATATACCTGCTGATGAATCGAGTGGTCGTTTATCAGAGGCTTGGTATTGCTGACTGAGCTGCCGTAGTTGTATGCAGCGAAGCCGCCGGGTGGTGCAGCAGGCGACGCGACTCCTGGGGTCGTCATTGGAGATGAGAAGCCTGGAGAGTAGATTCCGGGTGTAGTCATGCCGGAATTGGGAGAGCCAGGATAGTTCGCGAATTGTGTAACGGGAATGTGCGAGCCTGCTGGAGCTGCTTGTTCGTATGCTGGAGGAGCGGACCCGGCGAGAGGTGGTTGGGCATATGGAGCATTAATCGTCTCTGCCGTTGGAGGAGCCGCAAAAGAGTTTTGGAAATGCTGTGCGTATTGCGCGCCCACAACTGATGGTTGACGGCCCAGCGCAGATGGAGGCTGCCCGAACTGTGATGGCGGTGCAGTTGCTGACGGAACCGCTGGGAAATAACTTTGCTGAGGCTGGCCAGGAGGTCCAGAAAATCCTTGGCCCGATTGCGGTATACCAAATGCTTGTCCATGATCGGAGGCAGCAGCTGCCATCAAGGGGTTTGCAGCTCCATCTTCTGGTGGGGGTGTCTTCTCTCGATGTCTGATAGCTTCAGGTGCAGCAGGAGCCGCAGGATTGTAGGCCATCGGCACAAAATTCGATGCTTCTTGGCTTTGAGGTGTTGCTGAAATCGGAGGTCCTGGAGGTTCTGGAAGCGATGAAGCTCCCCTGGAGTCTCTGGTGTGACCTTGTTGATAGGAGGGATCTGATATGGCCACATTCTCTAATTTCTGTACCACCGGGCTCATATCCTCAACGTGGGGTGGAGGCGCGATTGGCTCATCCTGAATATCGACTTGCGGTTGTGGCAAGACCCTTCGAACCCCATTCACAAACTGCAGCGCATCCTCTTTCGTCCAAAAGTATATGTCCACCGTGTGAAGCTTGTACATGTATTTGTTCTCGTTGCGCAGGTCGAATGTAGGTAGATGCCATTGCTGGCCGTCTGTTGGAGATGGTTGTTGTAAGGCTTGGGCTTCGACTGTTACTGTGACAAGAGTGGAGTGCTTGTAGGAGTATTTGACGTGCGCGCCGTCTAGATCTACGCCAGAATCAGTGAACGCGCTCTCGAGGCGCAAAGTATACTGACATCCAGTGAAAGCATCCTGATTAGAGGTTCCAGCATTGTTGGCAATCTCTATGCGCGCTCTTCTCTGCGCCGCATTCTCGAAGAGATATACGTAGGAGCTCTTATCGAATCGATGATGCGGAGGCTTCGCTGTAGGAAGACCGTAGTAGTAATGTACATCTGCGAAGCTGCTGCCGTCAGATAGGGGCATCGAGTGCCGGGTAATGTAAGCTTACAGGACGGCCACGACGTCTTCTCCTGGCCGTGCCGCCATGGTTTCTTCCTGCGACGACTAGATTAAGGATAGAAGTGAGATATTTGGTAGAAGATGGAAATAGAAACAGATAAGAGAGAGCGTCTGAAGAGACACGACTTACGATGAATGACTGTAGCTGGGCTGCAGGTGCCGCCTTGCACAGCTTGCAGCTCCGGCGGCAAGATGCATATTGGCAGTCCAATAAGGTTGTATTGAACACTAGCGGCAGATTTGCGCGGTTATTAACGCAACTAAGGGCCGCTAGTTTCCGACCCCTGTGATTGAAGGTTGCCGAGTCGCTAAGTTCAGGGGCTCGCGTAACGGCAAAATATTGTTTACCATGAAAGAAAGGAGTCAATTACTGAAAACTGTTTCAATTTGTTTGAGAGTTGCTTTAGCAACGGCAATGATCCTCCCAAGACAGAACAGGGTACTCCTCCAACATCAACCTCCAAAGCAAGCTCCACTCCGCCAGTACATTCTGCTCCTCCACCAGTCCAAACACGCATGCTTCAGTCCTGCAAAAAAGAGCTTACCAGCATGTCAAGATATGCGCCTCAATGCTTCGTCTTCTTCTACCGCCAAAGGACGTATATCCATCGAAGCCTGTGATCTTAGGTCTAGAAGACTACAAGCGACAAATAGCAGTTCCCTTAAGCTCGTAACCCTTTAGCTGGCCCATCAAAAGATCACGAGTGAACCTCTCGAAAGACATGTCGGGGTGGTTCAGGAAACAAACAGTGATGCCAGGCAGTGTTAGAAGCAGCTTCAATGCCTTCGCTGATTCCTTCGCAGCCCCAAGTCGGTACTCCAGAGTCTCACGGTAACCATGAGACCATTTTCCCACGTTTGTGGCGTTCCACAACAAAGGTCGAAGAGTAGCCGTCCTGAGTCGGTTGTTAGAATTTGTGATCATAGAAGAGTTTGCTGCAAGATATTGGTTACTTACTTCAAGCCTTTGAAGTTCCTCTTCAAAGCGCGGCACATGAACTCAAGCCCATCAGGAGCGAAGGGAAGCTGATTGGTTGATTGGTTGATTGGACCATATAGGCAGGGTGATAGAATGCCAGGTGGATCTCGACTTCGGTTATCATAGCGAGACACGTCTTTGGTACAGAAGATATGAAGGCTTTGAAACTCTCTCGGGGCGTGAGGGGGCGAGGTCCCGAGTAAGGCCAACTTAAGGGACAATCGATGATGGCGAATGTATTTCGAGAGAAAAAGACCTCTTTTGCCTCGGCATTGAGTTGCTTGCAGACACTTACAATGATCCGAAATCTGCGCCGACGATCGGTATGTCTATGGCGGTGGCGGCGGAGCGACGGGCACCTCCTGCGAGAAGAAAGGACAATGGAGTTCTTGCCAGTGAGGAGGAAATCATAGATGCAGTCCCGAATCTCACGTGGAACTGAGAGAAGCATGCATTCTCCAGCGGCACCTGGTGCGGCGAGGTTGGCAACGAGAGAAGTTGGTGCAACGAGGTTTGAGAGTATCGTAGTAGCGAGGGCGTTGTCACCTTTCCCGGCGTCGACGGCGGTGGCCTCAATTTGGACGAGGTCAGTCATCTCAGTGTCCATATCAGTAGTCTGTGCAGAGACCTCGTCATCTTTTGCGGCGTCGATGGCGGTGGCCTCATCTTGGGCTAAGTCTTTCATCTCAGTGTCCTGTTGGACAGTCTCCCCGGAGAATCCTTCACGTTTCAAGGCCTCAATGATGGTAGGTGCAATTCGGTCTAAGAGTGCATTCAGAGAGGCCATGTCGACAACACCCTGGGCTAAGCGCAAGTCTTTCATGGCTACTTTGCAATGTGCTGTTCAGCCAAGAAGGAACGGCTACTGGTGTTGTTGGAGGTAGCTTTTAGGGGGGGTTGTAAAAGTGATGTGGAAACAGATTCAGACATGGCTCGTGCGCTTATCTAACACAATTCTGGCCGCCGGTAAGCATGTTCCAAAAGCAAGCGACCTCATCTAAGTGTGACAGAACCTCCGCGTGGCCGCTCTCAGTTGTTTTCCGGCTCTCTACCGACGAAAGGGGCTGCCGATTTCGTGCCGCTACTTAGCGAGCGCATAAGTACTCACCCAGCGGGATCGATCAAAAAACAAGACCCCAGTTCCTACTCAAGCAATCTTGATTTATTCTCTGTACAAGGATCAGCACAAATTCAACAGAATCCACTGCTTCTCTCCCCTCTCCCTATTCCCAATAAAATCAATTCTTCACCAGAATGACTCCCACAATCAACATGCATCGCCGCCAATGAAACCATACTCAACCATTCATCTCCTCAAAACTCCAACATGCCCTGAAAGACAGCCCGTCTCCAAATAGTTCGCACACAGACTGTGTATCCACCTGATAGCAAAGGACTACCGCCCACACGCATGCAAAAACACATCCAAGGAAGCAACCGAATTCGTGGGTAATACCTTTAGCGCCCTCTCTAATCTTCTGCAGCCCATCAATGCTCAATAGCTCGAACGCCGAGTCATCAAGCTGTCCCATCAAGACTTCATCGAGGAATTTCCGGTAGCTCATTTCGGAATCCTCGGAAAAGCAGAGCCTGAGATTGGGAATTGCGGCAAGCAGCTCAATTCCTGTGACCGATTCATCGACTGCCATCTGGCGAAAATAGTTTCGCTTCTGGTCAAAATCCTCATCCCATCTCAAGGCTGACTGAAGTCTCTGAGTGCAGAGCATGACTTCTTGGTCCGAGTTTCAGTATTTCAACAAATCATTAGGATCAAAAGTTTCAAAGCTTACCTTAAGCCGGAAAAGTTCTCCTTCAGAGACCTGCAAATATAGTCCACGTAATATGGAGTGCATGCTGAATGCAAGACTTCGGGTTGGCAGCCACGAAGTTGGCCATATGTGGTAATAAAGGGGGCGAGGGAAACGGGCAACAGCATCGGGGCAGTTGCTGGCCTCGAAGGTGTTTCTGCTAAAGAATACCAATCTCGCCTCTCCGCAAATTTGCTTGTTGACGCGTGTGAGGCTTAAGTAGTTCTGACGCTTGTGAGGATTCTGCTCATTGCGATAATCTTCAGTTGAAAGAGCGAATTAATGTGTACACTTGAGAAGCAGGGAGTAGATTTTGTTGCGAAGCTCTATTGGGAGGTCCAGGAAACGAAATTTCGGAGCATGACTTCTCGGAGTCATAGCATGGGTTATGCAATTTTCCTGAAATGGAGGACTTGTAGTTATGTGAATTGTGGTATTTTGGGGGGCTTGATGAAAGAGTTGTTGAGTAAAGGAAAAGTAAACAAAAAAAGCGGTCTTCTTGACTTTACGCGACATTAGCAGTCAGGGCAGCACTTCTTTAAAACAGGGTTATATTTATATACAAAATCGTAAGGGGTTTCAAAAGCAGATCTGAAGTGATGCTCTATGCCGAGACTTCCGGGGGTTAGGTAATGCCAACTTTAGCTAGAACTCAACGAGCATGTAAATATTTAACGAGAAAGAAAGATATTTGCTAGTGACAGAGTTTAATGACAGAGTCTATTAATTTCTTAGTCTTTGTTGTGATCTCGATACAGATGATCTTGTAAGATTGCGTACAAGCCCAACCGCTTTCTCTGTCTCAAAGCTCCCAAGTAATATTAGGTGGCAATCCATCCATCATAATACTTGAAAACTTTCCGAAACAAAACACGTGCAGTAATGTAATCTTACCACCAGAAACCATTAAGTAGTAATAAAAGTCCACCCAACCACTATCATACGCAAACACTTCCCCTACAGTACCTTTTCGTGCATATCGTCATCAATTCTCCATTCAGTCCTAAGTTCACTAATGGGCCTTGATGAAGTCGTCAAACCAGTCCTTGAAGTCTAACTCATTGTCTTCCACAAACTCATCCACAAACTCCTCCAACGTCATAGCCGAAGTCTCGTAAGACGGATCTTGATCCCAAGAAATCTCCGTAAGAGCCATAATACCTTCGACCATAGCGTCTGCTCCCAAGGAAGGTGTATAGACTACGGAGGTGTCCTCATACCATTCTAGTTTTGATGGGATCTCATGAGTTCTGATTGTGACTTTCCTGGCGCGAGTGTCAGTATGAGAACCTTTGGACTTGCGGCATTTGAAGACGTACTTTAGGCTCTTGAAGTCTTCCTTCAGAGTCTTGCCGATGTCATCAATGCCCAAGGGAACGAAATACTCGTTGTAAAGACCGCCACCCATTACTAAGAGCTTGTGGGTGAACTGAACGAGGATGTGGACGTGTTTAATCATCTGGATGTAAGCCATGGGTACCATGTCGCGAAAGTCTACCATGTCACTGTATTGAATCCCATACGCAGGGTAGTCCTCTGGGAAGTTGCTCGCGTGGAAGCTGTTGTGCTTGAAGAAGATTGCTCTGGCGTCTGTTCTGACTTTCTTGTTGACTAGCGACAAACTTCAAGTTGGGCGCGGTAGTACTTGTGATGGCGCTTCACTCGGAGAGATTGACCGGATGTTTGGTCTTCGTCTTCAGAAGCAGGAGGTATATTTTGTCATGAATCTCCTGTGGGAGACCGTCGAAGCAAGGAGTATTGTTATTGTCGCCCCTCCAAGTCATAGAATGACTTCTATGAACCACTGGCGATGAAATCTCAGATATTAGGGTTGTCAAGTTGGGGCTTCTATGAGCCAATGGCGACGATATCTTGAGATTACAGGTCGCGGAGTTGACGTAGAGTTGATTGTAGTTGTAATGTCGTGATGTTGTTGCTGTCTTGTTGCTTTGAAGACGTCAGGAGAAAGGAGTTGTTGAGCAAGAGTAAACAAACAAAGCGCGCTCTTATGGACGCGAAATTAACGTTAAGGCCATGCTTCAAAAAATCAGATGAAAACTATATTTATACCGTCTGAAAAAGTTGTTCCACACCCAATCGTATATGAGGCTCTCTGCCGACTCGTGGGTTACTACAGTATACTAGGTACGAAGAGGAGGATTAATCTTGACCGAGCACGAAAGCTGTTTTGGAGTGAGGAATATTATAAATGAATTCGGTAATTTCGTGCTCTTACTTGTGACCTCCATACAAAAGTGTTCAAGTCCAATAGCTGTATCCTCTTCAACTCCACCTGCAAAGAAACGACTCCATCATAATCAACCTAACAAGAATTGTCCGTCCGCAACCGATCCATCATGATACTCGAACACTCCCTAGTAAAGATGTTCCTCGCGCACACAGTCTCATCTGCTCATGTATTCACACTTGCAGAGTCTGAACCGACTCTTGTCTGGACGGCCGTCCTTGACAAACTGCTCGGGAAGTATCAGCTTGTCCATCAATACCTCCCCAGAAAACTTCCCAAAGCTCATCTTCCGGCACACACCAAACTTAATGCGAATCTCTGGAATATCGAACAGCATCTTCAAGCCCTTGACAGCTCCTTTCACTGCCTGCAGACGATACTCATCTGTTCCAGTATACCCATCCGACCAGCGCTTTGAATGCTCTTTCGAAACTACCATCGGAACTAGGGTCAGGTATCTGGTCCAATTTTAGTACGAGAATCTGTCGTGTGAAAAGAGTTCACACGTACCGTAGGTAAGGGAACTCTTTCTTTATGATGCAGCAAATCGTCTCGAGGCCATCAGAAATGAGGGGAGTGGGAGGAATATTATGTAAATGACTACCACGACGATTGTAGACAGGGATGTTAATCTCGATATTGATAATGAGCCGGAGAGATGACTTTGGGATTGTGGCAACGAAATGCTTCAAATCCTTGAACGTGACCTTATTGGACTCGGAAGTTGGAAAGTTGGAGATGTGGAAACAATTCTGGGAGAAGAATGCAACTTTGGCCTCCAGACTCATTTGCTTGTTCACCAGCGAAAGGTTTTTGAAGTTTAGACGAGCGTCGCTGTATAGAGTTGGCGAAGGATTGTGGCTGAATATGGTGAATTGAATTGGACATCCTCGGCGGTCCTGGAGGAGGTACTTGTATATCCGATCTCGAACCTCGCGGGGAAGCTTCTCGATGAAGTTGACACGGCGAGGACTAGTGATCTTGGAGTCTTGGACGGCAATGGCTTTGGTTGGCATTGAGTCGTCTGTGTTGACTTGGACGTCAACGGGCGTATGCTGGATTGAGTCTGTCATTGTGAGGCGCGACTCGAGATGGTGGTATGTAATTAGACTGTTGATGGGGAAGGGAAGACTCCTGAGTTGTGTTGAGGGTATCTCAGAGTAATGTTTGGGATTGGCGTCAGGAATCTGGGAGCGATTTGTTGAGCAAGAGTTAACAAATAAACCGCGTTCTTATGGACGCGACACTGGCAGTCGGCGCTGAGGTTTTTGAGAACTAGCGAGCATATATCTATACGGCACAATTGGTGTGTATCAGGCCGCTTCGTGTGGAAGGCTGTCTGCCAACATGATGAGTTTGCCGGCTCAATGGGCCTGCTAACTTGGCGTCTCGGTCTTGAGTATCTGTCGAGCCCAGCCCCTCCAAAAATGGATCAAAGCTTGCCTCAAAGTCACTGCAAAAGAGTGCCATCCCTCAGCTGGTCCCCACCAGAGAAGAAGGTCTTAATACCTTTCTATGATCCACTCCCTCCTCTCCTCCTCCTTCATACCACCCAACAGCTCACCCTCCGCCTTCTTCACCGCCACATACCTCAGCACGACCTCTTTCCCCAGCACCTCAACCATCTCCTCGTCCTTCATTAGCGCCTCCAACGCCGCTTCCAGGTCTTTTGGCAATATCTCGCTAATGCCGAACTTCTCTCGCTCCTCGGGACTCAACGTCGAAGGATCTTTATCACAATCACTCCATTTTAACTCCTCCTTCTCATCTACACCCTTTATGCCAGCAGCAATAATCGCCGCCAAGGCCAAATACACGTTAGCCAGCCCATCCAGGACCTTAATCTCAAAATGTGAGCCCTCAATCCGTCTCAACGGTGTCTCACGATTCTGAGTTCCCCACGCAACCCAGCGACCACCTGCCCAACAACCATCTGCCATGCGGTCATAGCTCGCGTTGTTGCTATAGGTGAAAGCCAAGATAGCAGGGAGATGCTTGAGGATACCGGCATAGAAGGGTTCCCATACTTCTTTGCTGTTAGGCGAGGAGATGGAAATATGGACGTGAGAGGCTGTGCCGGCCATCATAGGGAATGGCTTTGGGAACAAGGTTGCGCGGAGATCATTATGTGCCGCGATGGTGCAGATGATCTCGCGAGCATGGATCAAAGAGTCCACAGCTTCGACTGGTGGGAGTGGAGGAAGGACGAACTCGTACTGTCCGGACGAGGATTCCGGATGCCATTGCTCCAGATAGATTCCGGTGGAGGCCAAGGAATCATATATATCCGTCAGCATGCTGAGGATCTTGCCGTGTAGTGCTCGTGCAGAGTTCCAGCAATGGCCATCTGAGCCTGAAGTGGGTTCGAATTTACCCTCCGAGGAGCGAGACATGAAGACAATTTCAATCTCGAATCCGAGAAGAAATTCTAGGTTCTGAGATTTTGCCTTCTCGACATTCCGGCGGAGGAGACTTCGAGGGCACAATGGTACCTCTGATCCATCGGCTTCTCGGAATTCGCCCTGAACGCAAGCAAAGCCTTCAGATGGTCCAGGTTTAAGCGAGTTCATTACGGCATGGAGTCTGTACTCGCCTGTGGCTGTGACTCCGGAAATGATGGCGTCGTTCTGAAGGAGCCCAAGAGATGCTTTGGTAATACCAAGGGAGAGCCTCGGGTTGGTCTGGAGAAGAGTGAGGGCACGTTTGACTGGAATCACTCGCATCCGATGCAATGCAGTGTAATCTAAATACTGGAGACGAAGGAATCTCGTTGTGGGGTGCTCTTTCAAGAAAGCATTGAGAGTCTGAAGGTCAGAGCTCGGAGGTGGGGCTATCTTCGAGAGAGGAACTGTCAAGGTAAAAGGCTGCATGGGTAGCTTGAGATCGTAAATGGCGTTCGATGTCTTGAAGAAGATGTCTTCGACAGCCATCACAGCTTGCGGGACTGTCAGAACATTATCTCGGACATACTCTGAGAGTACCTGGGGATATCAGTCAAAAGTTAATAAAGAGGTGTGAAGATCATACCTTTTCCAATGCTTCTCGGGCCTGGATGATAGCAAGTAGGTAGGTCTCTGCGAACCAATGCCCATCCGTACTCCATAGAATCTTCTCAGTGGGACAGAGCTCTAGAATCTCTCTCACCACCTTCTCCTGCCCCTCCTTACTGACGAAAGGGAACACCTCGCCAATATCAGCATACACATTCTCATACACACTCGCCAGATAACCTGCCTCCTTGGTCCACGGATAACTCGCATGCAAAAGCACAATCGGTACGGTCGGAAACTTCTTGATAAACTCCTGTAGGTGAGCCGGCGACGATTTCGTGAGCGTGATATCATTATCACCCAACCCTGTATGAAACTGGAACGGCTTCTTATGCGAATAGCTCTTCGCAATAATCGCCGCCGTACGATTGACCAAATACGCATTCAACGGTAATCCGTCAATACGTCTGAAGCTCGTGACGCCTTCCTCCTGCAACTGAGTAACATACTCCACGAACGAAGCCCTCACATCACCCACATGCAGCAGCGGGGGGATATCCAATCCTGTCCGATAACAGATCACGCTCTTGAACCCGACGACTTCCGGGTCCTCCACTGCGTCTTTGATGGCGAAGTCAAATGCATCTCTGAGACCGGTGAACACATCCACGGGATCGATTTCCGGCTGCTTGAGTAAATCATCGATAATTTCCTCGGCTACTTTCTCAATCCGGACAATCCGCTTACACTCGCTGCGGACAAGCTTGTCGTGCCAGCTGTACTCATAGACCTCGTTTCCGCCGTCAAGTCCATCGTCGATCAGAATCGTTTCGATGCCTTCTAAGCATCGTTTCTCCCACGCATGGTGGGGTTTAACCCTTTCTACGGCGATGGCGGCAACGACGTCGTCCCAGGTTTCGGGGCATCCGAGGATTTGCGAGAGCTGGCGGACGGCGCGAATATGAGACAGCGATGAGGTAGTAGCACGTATGGCATCGCCATGGGCTTCGGTGGTAATGGCCAGGAGTGGATATTTGTCTTGTGCGCTGGGGATGAGAAGGGGATGGGCATGATTGTCGATGATGGGGGTGGTGTGGATGGCCTTGATTAGGTCGTCCATCTTATATGATGAAAGTAGAAGGTTTTGTTGGGATTGAAGGGAAGATATATGCATCAGTTGAATGTTGTGAAGCGCTCTTGATTAATCCGGACAAGGTTGGTTGGAGTTGCTGCTTGGTGAGATGCTTTGAAGATGATTGTGCAGTTGTGAAGGTTGATGAGACTTGGGATGAAAAGGGCGGCTTGATAAGCGTCGCTCTTCGACGAGACGAAGCCTGTCGACAGTTGTGCTTGGTGAAAGGTCTTGTGATGTTCGACAAAGTGTCTTAATGTTTGGTCAAAATGATGTAATTCTCAAAAGAGATGAAGCAAGCAGTGAAAGGTGGGGTCAACTGATGCTCAGCTCATCTGGCTTCGGCACTCAATCCCTGACTTCAAGTTGCAGGAAACTCTTCAATCATCGAAGTGGTAATTAATTCATCATTGGTTGCGTGATTGTTGATTTCAAGCTTGCTGTTAGGTTTTACCGGCGATCACAAGAGTTGTACTCGGGACGGATGTCTGCATATCATCACATGATCGAGTTTCGCACGTGATATGTTGGTACTCGCTTCCATTCCATTGGAGATTCGTCGCAAAAGAAAGAGAACTTATTGAGAAATGGGAAGAGTTGAGACGAGGTGTGCTCATTAAAACTCCTATATGCAGATGCTAAAATGCTCTACTCTAACCGAATGACCAAAGGATGGGAGGGGCTCGGAGGGGATTGTGAAAGACTTATCCGAGTCCTCCACCCTCACAAATTCTTCACCGCATACTTGACCCTTAACTTCGCCCCATACTTCATCAACACCCACGGAACTGGCACCATCGCAATAGCCACAAAAGCCAACAAGCTATTCCCCCACCCCAGCCCCAACCTCTTATACATACTCTGCCCCGCTAGCGGCAGCACCGCCCCCATAATACTCCTAATCACCGTATTCGCCGCTAGTGCGCTCGCCGCATACACCGCAAACGCATCAATCAGATACAAACTGATCCCCATGAACACTGCAATATTGCCTATACCAATAAAGCACGTGGACAGGATAGGCACGATCCAATGGACTTTGTATTGGGCTGTCCAGCCGTAGAGGAAGAGGCCCACTGGGATGCAGGCGTATGCCATGACGAGGGATTTGAGGCGAAATTCGGGGTCAAGGGGTGTGGGTTCGAGGCCGGCTTCTTCGGCGGCTTTTTCTTTGGCTTTGGCGAGTTTGTAGGCGCGGTCGGTGGACCAGGCGAAGAGGAAGACGCCGAGGAGGGAGCCGACTCCTAGACCGAGGAACGTGAGGCCAACAGAGCCTGAGGAGAAGTGGTAAGTTTCTTCGAAGACGGGGGTGAAGGTTGTGAAGAGGAGATAGAGGTAACCGTATAAGACGCCGACGTAGAGAGCTAGTGAGAACGCGATGGGGGAGCGGAAGAGGATCTTCGTGGGTCGGATGATGGAGTGTAGGAAGAAGTCTTTAGGTGAGAGACCCACGTCGAGTTTGGATCGGAGCTCGAGATTTCCGGTTTCCTTCCGGAGACGTTTGGTCTTCCGCTGTAGGATGGTGGCTGCATATGTTTCTCTCATGAAGAGCAGACTGAGAACGCCAAAGACTCCGCTTAGCATGGCAAGAACCCAAAATGTCCACCGCCATCCTTTAGCTTGGCTGAGATATCCACCAGCAATTGGTCCAGCTGCGATGATTAGCCATTGCTTCAACTTTAGAACCAAATCAACTTACCAATCGGCCCAATAATCGGGCCCATAACGAACCCAGACATCGCCCGCCCCCTCTTCTCCTGACTGACCAAATCCGCTATCGTCCCACCGCCATTCGTAAGCGGCGCACTCCCAAATACCCCCGCCATAAACCGGAAGAAAATAAGCGTATTCAGACTCGGCGCCTTCGCACACGCAATATTGAATGCCAGAAATCCAAAATTACACAGATGATACACCGGCATTCGTCCATAGACTTCGCTCAGCGGCGCGAAGAATAGCGGGCCCACGGCAAATCCTAGCACATACACCGACACCACGAACGAAGCCAACTGCACATTATCGCTCCTGAACTCCTCCATGAGCTGCGGCACACCGGGCGCAAACATCGAGGACCCGAGCGGGGTGACAAAGCAGATCCCGGAGACGAGGCAGATAGTGGTAATTGTGATAGCGGCACTGAAGTTTTGCGGGTTTTGAGGATCGTCGGGGCCGTCCCACCACACGATGTTGGAGTCGTCTTCTGAGACTTCTTCTGCGCCGGCGGCTTTCTCTGCATCTTCTTTTCCTGCTACTGGGGGTGGGGCATGTTCTGAGCTCTTGCGCGCGAGAGACGCTTTGCGGTGCGCTGCTGCGATGGAGTTCCTGCGCTTCAGCTCACCGCGCTCGTCGAGGATATAGCCATCGTTGGACGGTATGTCTGCATCGTGCCCTTCGATCGCTGCTAGTTCTTCCTTTTCTTGATCGGATAGTTCGCGCGTAGGATGTGAGGGCCTTCGTGCATGGTGGTGTTGCTCTGCAGGAATGTGGAATACGTCTTTCTCGACGTCTGGCACTGCTGTTGTTGAAGCCATGATTGCTCGCTATCCTGGGCACGGCCGCAGCCTTGTCAGTGTTCTGTTCTGCCATCTTGACTGGAGTGCCGTGATGCCAATGAAAAGAGAATTTGGCAGAAATAATGAAGTGGTCGAAGATGAAGTGAATTTGTTTGTGCTTTGTAACAAAGTAGTGGAGCAAAGCTTACTGCGCCGGCTTCGCTGTCACTCGGGAACAGCCGCCTTGAATCTGGGGAGGCTTACTATCGTTATGCACGGCTTATGCCACTGGCTCGACAGGCTGGGATAAGACCTGTTCAGTGGTCCAACAATCACCTCAAAAAATTTCCATAATGAGCGTAAAGAAGTCGAAAGCCTAGCCTTGGTTCACTGGTTGAAAAGAGGCGCAAGGAATGTATTTAAGAGAACTGAAGAATAACCTCATTTCAATAAAGCTATTCGGGCTCGGAACGCCCAAGTCAGTTATTGCATACATAAGTTATGCATAAGTCGGCATAACTGGAGGCGGGGACGAGGTTCTAGTATTCAAACGCCACAGTGGGGAAGGGAGGGATGCTTTTTAGACTCCTCTAGATGCGGTTGGGATAACTAGGAGGGAATTTTTAACTGATTGGAGCAATTTCATTGGTAGCGTTCCCGAATACGCTCGCACAACTTCGTACTCGGACGTACCATGTAAATCCCCAGGTTTTCCTCCGCAGGGCAGGTCTCCTTCCCTCTCGGTGATTAGGTCGACCTAAGGTCCGAGGGAGGGGTCGAGTATCCAATATTCACATTTTTGGGTCCAATCGTATGGTCTGGTGTGGCAATACCAGAGACTGAATATCCGATGATGTGGATGCCACTCGTTTGCTTGGATACTTTGCTCCGATTCACCACCATTCTGTGATGTCACAGAGCATGGTTGAGAGAAGGGTCGAAGAAGCGAGTAGGTACAATTATGCGTATCGCCTGAATATTATATGCATGCCCTAAGTATGAGGACTTTTGGGCTCTGTCCCCGTCAATGATTAACCAAATATTAACGAAAACATTCTATGCCCCCCCAAACGCCTCTACGCTTCAAATGCCAGCAACTCAGTTCTTGCCGCCCATATATACCTCCAACTATACAGCCCCTTTTTTCAACCGTGAACCTTCTCTCTAATACTTGCTCGTCTCATAAACACTCCTCGCCCTCAGTGCCTTCCCTTTCCAGAAAAACACCCAAGGCACAGGCATCAACGCCAAGCTAACAAAACCAAAGACGCTCCCAGCCCAATGTATCCCCATCGCCTTATACATCTGGATTGTGAAGAGCGGGAACGCGGCTCCAAGCCCATATCTCAAGATGCCATTCGCAGCCACCGCCGATGCGCCATTGGCGGCTTGATAAACATCAACAAGGTACGTCGTCGCGGAGATGAAGATACTCAGACACCCCCAACCGAACGGCACACCTGCTAACACTGGCACGATCCAATGCACGTCCTTTTGTGGAGACCAGGCAAACCAGAAGAGGCCGATAGGAAGCATGAAGGAGCCCACCAGTGCGGCGTACAATCTATGTTCTGGTGCCGGCCTGCCGTTGGCTTTGACCCGAGCTTGGGTATAGAGTGTAGCATCGAAGACGCCGAAAGTGGCAACTGCGAAGAGAAAGCCGACAAGTATGCCGAGGAACGTAAGGCCGATGGATTTCTGATTGAAGTGGTAAACGAGCTGGAAGACGTAATTGTAGGAGCCGAAGAACGAGAACATCATTGCGAAGGCGAAGCCGGTATAGATACTCAGGTAGGCTACAAGAGGCTTCGGGAGCGTTAGCTTCGAGAGAGGTAGGTTAAAGAAGTAGTTCTTACCTCGAAGAAAATCATGTGCAAAGGCCGGATGATATTTTGTCTGAGCTTGCGTAATAACAGACGTGTATCACCAGTCTTGTGCGGTATCTTGCCACCAGCGGCTTTTTCTCTGAGATACAGGATTCTATTTTTGGATGTCTCTTGCATGAAGAGTGCTGCGAGGGATATTGGGGCAGCGATCAAGAGAACAACCCACATTGACCATCTCCAGTCGTTGTTATATTCCGCAATGACATATGCGCCAGTGAGCGGACCGAGAGATGGACCGAGGAAGGGAGACATGATGAAGAACAAAGCGGCTTTGCCTCGGTGATGAGGCTCCCAGAGATCAGAGACCGATCCTGAAGATAGTCAGTATGAGAAGGAAGACTAGGTACAAAGCGAGGCTTACCTGCGCCAACCGCAAGAGCCCCTGAGCCACCAATACCAGCGAGAAGGCGCATAACAGTCAGAAGAGCAATGCTGTTTGAAGCTCCTGAGATAGCCGTGAAGATCAGCAGCAGCGGCATGGTCGTCCAGTATACTGTTCGACGGCCGTAAAGTTCTGAGAGGGGTGCTGCCAACAATGGCCCAAGCACGAAGCCTGCTGTATACATTGACAAAGGCAAAACTGCTATCTCTCGCTCGATGTGATATTTTTCCATCAGGATTGGAATCGCTGGAGTGAAGACGGATGTTGCTACAGTACTTCATACCGTTAGACTAAAGAATTAGAGGTGGAGGAAGATACTAACATGACGAAGCCATAGAGAGCTGGAACCGCTGTATGGAAGACTTTCTTCCATGTAGGCCAGTTCTTGGGATTTTTCGGATCAGTTGGACTTTCCCAATCTAATTTGGAAATTGCGGCTTGGGCTGCTTCAATGTCGCTGTCGCTGGCTGGTGTTTCGGGCCCGTCTTCAGGCTTCGGCTGTGGGACTTCAATGGAGTCGAACACTCCCTCCCTCTCAACGCCTCCTTCCAGCCCTAGCTCCTTATCAACAGTGTTTAAATCCATGGATGCGATACTGCGATATAACTTTCAATATGTGATAGCGGTGATTTGATAAAGGTATGGTTGAGCTATTAGTGACTGAAAATATTTGAAGTTGACTTGGAAGGAGAATGGTTGAAAGAATGTAGTACAATAGACATAAATAGTATTCATACTTTCCTTCGATACAAATCTACGCCACGCGGCTCCGATATGACCGTATTTGTCGGTAATATCAAGCCCCCTATTCACCGACATTGCGGACTTGAGAGCCTGAGACTTCTCGAGGCCGCACCAGAGGCCGCACCAAAGTCCGCACGGAAACAGTTGAAAGGGGCGGGTCTTCATGATGAATAAACAATTGTTCAAGGCATTGGCCTCGGCTGTGCGTTTGTCCAGAGCCCAGAAACAGTGCGAAACGGAGAAATAGAGCCTCTTGTGGCGTATACATGGTATCTAGATTCGCTAGAATTGACAGCGTGGGAAAGGGACGGAAACGATTCGCGAAAAGCCAAGTCAGAACGCAATCGGCCTTATAATTTGAAGGGCCAGTAATCACTTCCGATGCCACAGCTAATGACACTAGAAGCTGGAATGGAAACGAGAGCCGGTCTCTTACGGACGCAAGGTGTGGGACCTAAGATATGATAGATTTTGTGGACTCCACTACTTGAAGGTGCACGAAGATTACTGATCTCGGCCGAGAAAATTCGCGGTCACGTGCAATGATGCTCCAATGGCCAAAATGGAATTTGACAAGAGGACTAGGAGTTGGCAGATGACTAAAACTTATATACGAGATATTGAGGATCTTATTGAGGCTCTCAAGGACTTTACTTAGCTGAGAATTATGTGTTGATCAAGGTCACAGTCAGCACAAAGTACGCGGTCTGTGATTCGCTCCTCGAACTGCCAAAATGCGGGATCTTCCGGCTCCACCCAAGAAAGTCATGCTCTCATTCTCACCTCAGGTTGATTGAACATCCAATGTCTCCCTCAACCACCAGCACCACGCAATGATTATACGGTCCCCGGCCACGGCAGCGCGTCTCTCCAATGGCATCTGCATATCCTGTTTCCTCAAGATCAGTCCTCCAGCTCAAGCGCTGAGGAGGAATTTCTCCAGAACATCCGATGTGAAAGCTGCAGTCGTGGGCACAACACCACGGTTACGAGCCGGGTATTTCTCTGCCAATGCGTTACTTGAGAAGGCGCGGATGAGGGGGAGGAGAGGGAGCTTGAGTGCAACTGTAACAACTGCAGACGCGAGTTCAATTGGTGCTGAAAATGAAGCTACTTCAAAGCTCCCCTCGTCAGCCTCGAGCTCATCACCTTTCTCTCATACAACAATACCCAAAGAAGACCTCCCTCACCGCCGCCGACAAGCCGCCCGCCGAGCAGCTGTACAGGCAGACTTAGTTCTACCCCAGAACTCTTCCACCACACTCTCCGAAACCGCATCCAAAGCCCCCCGAAACTCCCTCCGCCGCCTCCTCCCCGTCCTCCTCTCCCTCTCCAAACCCCGCCTCTCTATCCTCGTCGTCCTCACCGCCTGCGCTTCCTACTCCCTATACCCTGTCTCCGACCTCCTCCTCTCCACCACCACATCCGCACCGTCCCTCTCAACCCTAACCCTCCTCTTCCTCACCACCGGCACAACTCTCTGCGCCGCGTCCGCAAACGCGTTCAATATGCTGTATGAGCCGAAATGGGATGCGATGATGAGTCGGACGCGGAATCGGCCTTTGGTTCGCGGCCTTATATCCACCCGTGGAGCTGCAGCTTTTGCAATTATAACAGGACTGGTGGGAACGGGGTTATTATACTACGGCGTAAACCCCACCGTCTCATTCCTCGGGGCCCTCAACATCGTTTTATACGCCGGTGCCTACACGCCACTCAAACGGATCAGCGTAGTCAATACCTGGATCGGGGCCCTTGTGGGCGGAATCCCGCCACTCATGGGCTGGGCTGCTGCCGCCGGACAGTCAGCTACCCAAGGCGGCGATTGGAAGGAACTTTTACTCGGAGAGCAAAATTACGGCGGTTGGCTACTAGCAGGATTATTATTTGCCTGGCAGTTCCCGCACTTCATGTCCCTCTCCTGGTCCATCCGAGAAGAATACAAAAACGCCGGCTACCGCATGCTGTGCTGGGTGAACCCCGCACGCAACGCCCGAGTCGCACTCCGCTACTCGCTCCTCTTCTTCCCCATCTGTATCGGGCTTTGTTACTGTGGAGTCACGGAATGGTCATTTGCAGTGGCCAGTACGCCGGTTAATGCATGGCTTGTGCGAGAAGCGGTTAGGTTTTGGAGACTGGAGGGGGCGAGGGGGAGTGCGAAGGGACTGTTTTGGGCAAGTGTGTGGCATTTACCTGTTGTGCTTGTGTTGGCGATGGTGGAGAAGAGGGGGCTGTGGCAACGTGTGTGGCGTGCCGTAATGGGACAGCCGCTACTTGATGAGGACGAGGAAGACTGGGAGATGGAGGATGAGGAGGAGGCTGTTCTTTCGAGTAAGGATGTCAAACCTGAGGTGCGGGCTGCTGCTATTGCGTTGCCACCGAGAACGTAGAGACTTGGAGTTGTGGTGTATCGAGTAAGAGTTAAGAGCATGGGCGGCGTTTAGGAAATGTCACAGCGGCAATAAGAGAAAAGAAGTGGAATGCAGATGAACATGGAAATTGGATTCTGTACTATACATGTGTAAGACTATTCTACACAATCATCTCTCGAGATTCTTCCAGCCTGAGTTCTTTTCGGCCGTTATAACGATAGGTGTGAGGGTGATTAAGGAATGTTGAGTAAGGCGCAGAGTCGGCCGTAAAAAGCAACGCAAGCAAATTCCCTCTCAAATAGTAATAATGAGCGCCGGACGCCACTGATGTATCCCATTCTGTCCTGTCGAATCGGACCAAAGAAAGTTTCGTGTCGCGCAGTTTCTTGTAGGGATAGCGAATCTCCCCCAGTCCACCAATTCGTCCTGCCAGGGCCTTTCGATCAAAGATCCTAAGATCTCAAAATTCAACGACCATTCCCAGGCCGATTAATAATAGCATCTATCCCCATATCCATACTCGGCAACCTCTGCCCATGTCCATGCCCATTCATATACCCGACACTACTCGCACTCGAACTATAGTGATGTCCGTGGCCCGAATATCCAGACCGATCCGAAGCGCCATCTGCTGCATCATACTCAGCCTCTAGATCCTCAATTCCGATACCACTGTCGTCACGCTCGCCATACGAAATACTGCTGTCGTACGTACCGCGGGAGGTTTCTGGATATCGTGAAGATGAGGGATCCATCATGCGTTCGCGGCGGGCGCATGAGCGGGAGGCGGTTTGGAGGTTTTTGAGGCCTTGGGACATGCACTTTTGGGGCATGTGTGTTAGTTTAATCCAATTGCGACACAAAAAGAAGAGGTGTTTTGGGGGGGGGGG
>AYLM01002321.1:0-23226 GCA_001625345.1 Cairneyella variabilis
CCAATTGAGTTTTTGCCCTTTTGCCCGCGCCTTCACAGTTTGATTAGTGTAAGAAGGGTTGTGACCGTAATATTACATAACAGGGTCAGGTAAGAAGCATTCGATCCAATTTCTATGGCTCCTATGAGAATATTGCTTCTGAGATAAGTATCTTGGGACGTTATGGCTCGTAGGACCCCACGGATCTTAAGAGAATACTCTTAGGACCGTAGATATCATAGGAGAATTCTCGTAAGATAATTCTCTTAGGAGGATTCTCATATGACCCCAGACATCTTAAGAGAATGCTCTTAGGACCGTAGATATCATAGAAGAATTCTCTTAAGATAATTCTGCTCGGAGAATTCTCGTGGGAGAATTCTCGTGGGAGTATTCTCGTAAGAGCCTTAGAATTTTCGGAGAAATCGCTTAAGAAATTTCTCTGAGGATTTTTCTCTAAAGATTTTTCTCATGAGACTAAAGCACAATGCACGTGATCTACGTTACTAAAGCGCAAATTAGTGCCTTAAACCCTCACATTTTCTGTGGGTAGGGAAAACCGGAAATTCGTATTGCTGGCTTAGGGTGGTTTCCGGGCTTGCCCGTCTAGGAGATCGTGAGTGAGGGCCCGAATTAGGTTCCAACGCGCTAGCGTTGGGGGAGGGGAGGGGAGCACATTTCAGCGTCCTCACGCTGACGCTTCGGTTGCGCCGGCGCTGGACAGACGCTGGCTTTAGAACGGGGGCAAAATTCGGCTCCCTAATGCTAGCGTGTTCAAAGCGCTAGCGAAACGAATCCATTAGCCTCAGGCTGAATATTTTTAACGTTGATGATCTGACCAAAAGGGGTCAGAACATCGTTAGTTCCATTCTTTAGGCCATATATACTTTAATACGACCGAGCCTCGTAGCAAAAGCTAACGTTTCTATAGCCTTCAAAGGTTATGATCAAGCTTGGAAACTAGCTCTATTCCCAACGCCGGAATCACGTGCATCGTCACGGGACCACGTGTTGGGTCACGGGACAAACTGCTGGCAACGTGTCTAGATATTATATAATCTCGGTTAAGTTCTTAAAGCGCGAGGAATCTTCAATTCTTCTTAATTCCTTGTGCTACGTCTTGTATCTAGAGTAATATATTTGAACCATCACATATTCCTTGTAACTCTAAAGCACCTACCGGCGCTAGTCTCGTGGTCACGAAATCCTTTTTAACTTTTGCTAAAGTGATATTCTACGGCGTTTACAAGCGGACCCACGCTCTTCTCTGTATATCTCAGCACCCTCTGTCCGTAGATACTGATTCAGACTCGCCCGATTTCTTAGCCTCACTGGGAAAAGTTCTAGGGGATCTGCTTAGTACGACGAGGGGTCAACCCTAACAAATTTCGATAGAGGCATTAAGTCGTCGCGACTCTCTAAGAAGCTCTCGATACTTGGAACGAGATCCTCGACATAAAATCTCATCTCATCTATCGTCTGGTTCTTGACCATCTGGCGTACCACTATATCCAGCTTGTGACAAAGCCTCGGTATTTCTGGATATGTGTTAAAGACGTAGCATACTAACGCATCAAACATCTCATCAGTGAACTCGGTGTCATTACTATCAACCTGTTAGTCGCTACCACTTATCTAGATCGGGAGGGGCTTACATGCGCGCCATAGCCTCTGAGCTGCCGAGGAGGAGAATGCCGAACCCCATACAGGTTGACAGAGTCATTAGCCGCTTTCCAAGGTGTTTTTGTTTATACAAAAGGTTCCGCCGTCTCTGCTTCTCAGCAGGCCCGATCAGGTCCCAGTCATCAATATATAAATTCTCCAGGAGATGGTCTAAAGCATACGCAGCGTCTCGAATGCCTCGCTTCTTCTTTACTTCTGAATCCTTGACCTTGTGCTTCACTTCCTCCAAGGACCGAAGGTAGAACTGGTACTGTAGGACTTTGTGGAGGAGGACGCGTATCCGATCCGTGATTGATCGCTCTTTCATAACGGCAATATATCGTGATACCTTTACGAAATGATCGGTGATAGAGTCGTCACTTAACGGCATCGACAGGTTTGACTTGTACCACATGCCTTTCCAGAGAGGTAGTTGCTCCTTTAAGAAAGGGACAGCGTCATCCCGAATCAGCCTGTCACCAGTGCGTATAACGGTTATCAGTTTGGCCGAACTCAAGGTCGTGCCAAAGAGTGAGGTCATAAGGGTGAAAGCCTGGATATATGGAGAGGGATGGTCTGAAGGCGGCGGGTCAGTCTGTTAAGCTGAAGCCGGTGAAGCTAGCTGATGATCTGAACCAGATAATAGTTCGACTTCGTCAAGTTGCCTCTGGTCAGGGCGAGGCTGTGGCAGGGCATCTTCTGACACAGCGGCACTTGAGTGGGAGGGGAGGAGTGAGCTCAGCGCCGTTATAGGCGGAGTCGAGACAGCAGGAGATCGGGGAGCGGAAGGGATTGTAGATGTCGCCAGTAGAGAGTTGGGTGAGTCACGGATCATGGCTTTAGACGCCTTCATCATGATGGCTGCTCTCCCCGGGACACGTCTCTGTCGTTGAACCTTGAAACCCGCTGGACTAGGTAAATCCCTATTTTCCTCGACATCGCAACTCGCCGTAGAAAGTGTCTGCCGATTGCTCACATCTGGCATGTGGCTCTTCGATAGCGAACCTGTTCCACGATCAATGCTCTGGCACGAAAGGACTAGTGGGAAGGCAACAACCGTACTTGGAGCGGTCTGCACTTCTATGAAATCAAAGGTTTGACCTGTATAGATATTTAGAAGATATTGGGACAGAAGGAAAAGAGGGGGCAGACCTAGCTGAGAAATCACATCATCGCTCATCTGGGAAAGTCTGTGCGGTTGGATCTTCGCGGAAAGCGATTCTGTACCCAGCTGATCAAGTCCAGCAAAAGTATCAAGAACCATACGAACTAACGCGATAAACTACAGGACCGGTTAGCTGTGTGGAGAGCGCGAAGAAGTATGCTCGCTACCTTTGGTTGCTCAGCAATGATTCGAGCTTCGTCAATCGATAATATTATGGTGGGCTATAGAGAAGATTAGGCGGCTGTGTTCCGTTGAGAATATAGGGGCACCGTACCTTTACATTCGCAAGAAGGTACATATCTGAAGTGCGCTTCGGGGTTGAGGGAGACGGCTAGGAAGAATCTATTATCGTGAGTCGCTTTGCAGTCAGTTGTTGACGTTCGAGCGTGCAGCGGGCTAGTTGTAGGCCACGGTGCAGCTAGTGCGTGGCACGCTTCGTCTTTGCGCAGAGTGATATCCCGAACCGTCGGTTCGAGAGATCAGAGCACAGCCTCTAAATGACCGCACAGGATACACCTTCCCTGCACAATTTTAAAGGGGAAAGGTGATCTCAAGAGCATCGCCAGTGCTAAATTTATCGAACGAGTTGGGTCCCAATCTGGCTCCCTGCTCGGTTCCTATAATAGAATGGCATAGGGGAGCCAAATCGGACCCCCTGGATTGAGGCGACCCTTCCATCTGAGCATCGCCCAGATGATCTGGCAGCCTCATCACGGACATACTTAAGTGACTAATGCGCCGTTTCCTGGTTTGCATGCGTCAACCTCAGCCCTTAAAAAAAATAAAAAAATAAAACATCCCGGAATCGGACCATGGCACTAGCGAGAATCCAAGTACCCGACGACGTATTCCGGATCACTCCTCCTGGATCTCGGAGAACAATTTTCACAATAAAGAAGAACGAGGAGAGAATGCGTTTAGAGAGGGAAGATCGAAAGGCAAACCTTGAAGCGCGAGCCCTCCGAAGGGAAGAAGCCGGGTCCAGCTTTCATAAAGAACTAGAGAAGACTGAGAGCGTGGACAAGTTAGGAGAGACGCTCTCGAGGAAGCTTGCGGTGCAGGAGAACACCTTTAAGGAATTGTCAGGAGAAGCAAATAGCAGGAACGAGAGGGCAAATCATAGGGAGGGCGAGGCGAACCTCGAGAAAATGAAACGCGAGACCGTTGAAGCTCTGATGATATTGAGGTTGTACCTGTAGTCATAGTAATAAACGCGGGCAGTAGCTAGCTCCCGATATCCCGTAAATTTCAGAGACGCTCATTCGCGAGGTGGGTGCGTTTAGCAAGCACGTAGCGACCAAGTGGACGCCATGCCTTCTTTCCAGTTGCATCATTCTGGTGGCTCGCCTGGCTGTAACACACCGGTTGGCGATGTTTGGACGTAGAAGTGAGATGACTGTGGTGTTGGAATAACTTTAGTGGAGGAGTCGATGCTGTGAGAGAGAGTTGGCGAGGGCGATGGTGACTGAGAATATGGAGCCCATTTGAGCCCCCTCCAGTGCCTGCCACACCGGGAAGTTATGGTGGTCAGCGGCTAATTTTAGCCGGCTTCTAATAGGCTGGATAGGAGCCAACAACGAATCCCGGTACGGAGGCTAAAAAGGAACCTGGTTTTGGCATTTGTAGGAGGCTCAAACCTCGTTCCCGGCGATCCCAAACCGCTTACCGAAATTTCGCTCCTCCAATCACCATCTTTCCCCCGCATATCACCTTTTAGGGATTTCCAAAACCACCTTGTGTTTTAAAGGGGGCCGATTTCAGGGTCTGGTATGACTCGGTCCTTGACTCATATTTTGAAGGATGACGATCGCGGATCACTTGATCCAAGCAACCAGTCTGGGCAACGAACGGAGAGGTGGCAAGAAGCAAAAGAAGCGGCTGCATCTTCTGTCCAATCATGTAGAATTCTTTCACGGGTGGGAAAGACCAAGAGGAGCAGACGTCAGCTTCCACGTGAAGGCTCGCTTCCCTCATCCGTCCCTACCTGCGTTGAGTCCATCGGGATTGAGATTCGCTTAGTCAAAGCGAGGGCAGCCGGAGACTAGGGGCAAGATGTATGGAGCGAAACACCACAAAAGAAACGGTAACGAATAAGCCACGCTCTCGTTTCCATGGAGAGCATCATTCGAAATTCTTCGTAGCTGATTTATGGCCCGAGGGGCCATTCACTGATGTAATTCTACAGTCCGACCCCGCTTTCTTGGCTTTTTGAATACTCCCCCCTCAATCCTCTGAGACAGGGAAGTGTCTGGGGTAATGTCTCGCGAACAAACATGGCTTGACTGGCTGTCAGCTTCCTCTAGTATAGATGCGGCATCATGACTTGATTGGTCGGAGAGATGGTGGCTTTCCAACCCTTGTGAGAGTCCGGATTCCCCTGGCTCGGATTGCTCTGAGACTTCGAAATGTAAATTAGGCGGCAACTTATCGATAACTGAACAGATTCTTTTGAAGTGAGTCGGCATCCAAATATCGTAGACATTTTTAGTGAACTTATATGCCGTCCATTTCTCTTTGCCATCTAATGCCGCGAAGCTGAACTCATGGATCGGGTGGCGGTAGAAGGTGGCCTCTTTTCCATCGATTACAGGATAATGGCCGTAGATTCTCACCATCCGGTGATCGTGCGAGATTGAGAAGGCAAGTATCTCCCGGTGAAGCTCCTTTTCGCGTTTCACAAGTCTGAAGAGTTCAACCGTACCTCTTACTGCAAGTGTCATGCTATGAGTATTCTGCCGGTCTGCAACGTCAAGTGCCGCCGCACCGCACTTTACTTCGCAGGTTAGGAATGGGAAGTACATCTGCCAGGTTGCCATGAAATGGGACGTAAAAGTATCTGTAACCTCGCCAACGAAGGGCTTAAGCTTTTCGAGTTGATCGTCCGTGAACGCAGATCGTCCGAACCCCACAGAATAATCAGGTTGTGGGCGAGGACCGTAGAAAGGTATGGCGCTATTCCAGCCTTCATTAACACTTTCAATTAAAGGATCGAGATGCGTGGCACCATATGTAGCAAGGGATTCCGCAGAAGGGACGATCAATCGAGTGATATCTTGAATTACCCTTGCCTCGTTCCTCTCTCGCATCTTTCGGCAAGCTTTGTCGAATAGGTCATCGCGAAATAAGGAGTCTTGAGGAACTGTCTGCTCTTTCTCTAGTAAAATTCGGCAGAGGCTCTTGCTTGCATCTGTGATGTCCAAGTTGGACTTGTCCATAAAGCTACCCTTGGTCGCAAGGACGGTTGTGTAGCTCGGACGCGTATAAGGGGCGCTTTTGGCTTCCCTAGGCTTTTGATCGCTAGGTGTGGTAGAGCTGGGTGCGGCGGAGCCAGCTTCCGATTGTTTGCCACGAAGAGATGAAGAAGACTTCTTCCTCGCAAGCAGATGATTCATGTTGCTTTCAGGTTCAAAGTATTCCTCAGGCCAAGTTCCTTCCCTCCTCCAGTAATCAATTGGGTTGACCTCCTTCCCGCTGACACCGACCGCTGTGCTCTCGCAGATTGTATCCTGGATAGGAGACTGTTGAGGGGACGTCCGCGGCCGCTTTTGAGAGGGAGTGGCAGTAGAGAGGAGGGGGGCATCGTCTTCTTGCGATCGTTTTCGTTTTGGTTTTCGATCCTCAGCCTCTGCAAACTTGACTTAAGTTAGCTTTATAGCATAGCAGGAGGAGAGTGACATGCCTCTTTGCCGGGAGTGTTGCTAGTTGGTGAGGGAAGTGTGTGCTTGAGTTCGGTGTTCGTGTCCTTAGATACAGTTCGTTCTTGGGGGGGTTGTATCTCTTCTGGGCGTGCGCTCTTTCGAGAAGATAACTGTGGTCGTTCCTTCTTGGTACCTTGAGGCCGCTTCCCTATCAATGATCAGTCAAAAGATGAATGACGGGGACGAATGGCTTACCTTGGTCTTTTGGCACTGAGGGTTGCCGCCCAACTTTTCGAATATTTCGTTTTGCTTGACGCGGGGCCATATTGACTGGAAGGAGGAGGGGCAACAAGTGGGTTTATATTGCTGCTGGGGTTGATGGACGGAGGTGGATAGAAGAGTCAGAGACACAGCGCCAGACAAGGGGTGGTGGGTGATGATGGCAGCGGCAATATTACTATATTTGTCATCTCGTGACCGTAGCATTCCTTCCCCCTAGAACCACTCACATCTGAGACTAGCCCATCCAAGAAAACGTAGAAGTCGAGCTGGTTTGGGTCAGCTTCGGTGCTGGGAATGCCGACTTTGGAGATAGAGAAAGATTAGGATCCTAAGGAGACTGTGCTGGGGGCGCTAGGCCAAATAAAGATTAGTTGGCATCCAGCGGTATCTTGTTAGCCGATGCTGCTGCCTACGGCAAATCTGGTTTGCAGCCTGATCCGCAAGGCGAGCATTGCAACTCCCGATTTTGTGACCCGAGGGAAGGCCGGGATGCCAGGAGACCATGCGACACCCTACAAAATGGTTGTGAAAGCAAAGGCTCAGCGCTGAGAAACTGGGTGCATGGCCCGTCACTACCCCAGTCACCTAGACTTTCCGAGGAATGAGTCACAATTGGTGTTTTAGGCGTGCAACTGTGATTCGCTGGCCGCAGGTTCCGACCCCGCTCCACTCAGTGCGGCGCGTCTACTGAAATAATACGGAGCTCGGGTTCCGTGGACAAATCAGCTGAGGCGATTGTTGCAGCCTGAGGCTATAAAACCCCGTTATGGCGAGGCTCCAAGGAAAGTCTCAAATTAAGTCAAGCCGCAGGAACCTGGCGATGTTTGTGACTGTGCGGTGGCTGGAATGACCTTGAAATTTCTCAGGCCGCTGTTGTACATACTATCCGTCACACATGGAGGACAGTATACGCTGCACTTTCTCTGAACCATTTCAGCCTTGTTTCCTCTGTTGATGAATGCGCTAGAGCTTTAGGATGAAATATCCCGGCACGCCCTCGGACCACTCACATCTGTGGGAGTCGAGCTGGATCTGATCAGCATCATTGCGAACTCTGTGGATGAACACGAGTCTGGGGTACCTCATGTGTCAGCTGATACTGCTGCCTAGAACAGTCCGGTTTATGCCTGATCTGCAAGGCGAATTTTGTAAGTAATCCACCAATTCGCTTACCGTTTCAGGGAAGGTACCACACGTGATCGAGCTCACCCAATTTCGGACGAGGAGATTTTGGAAGCAATGCTAGGGGTTGCAAAATGAACGTTTCACAGTCGGCAGGAGAAGGGGAGGCCGATCAGATTGGTGTCCTTTTTAGGGGATCGGATCCCTCAATTATTGATAACGAAATCAAAGTGACGCAGTCCGCGGGAGGAAACGCAGTCAAGCAGACTGGTATTGCTGTCGTCAAGTGATAATCTGAGGAAGATCTCATATAAAAAGAAAATACAAAAGCGTTAGCATTGATAGAGTGTCAGTGACATGTGTTGACGGACTTCCTTGTCTTTCCTCGCCCACGAAGGAGAAGAATGTATTCCTTCCATACCCAACACACGGGCATTGTCGATCACAACACAGTTACGCAAGCTCACCACAATTCAGAACGACCTGCAACTGTATGAGAAACTTAATTATACCACAACTCCTAACTTTTCATGACGTCTTTACTTATCAAAGCGCGCGTCATTCTGCTTCTCTGCCCAATACGCCTCGAACTGATCCTTCTTCCGTTTCAGGAATTCCTCCTTCCCAGCAAGTGTCGCAGTGTCCAACATCGTCTTGCCTAGGCCCTCCTTATCCAGAACCTCCCAGTAGATTTGGTCGACGTCGAAGCTGCTCCTCGAGGCAAGATTGAACCAGAAACGCTCGCTGTCCCACGACTCTCGCATTCGAGCCGAGAGGCGCGGCTCTCCAACTGGTAGGGCAGACCTGGCCTCGACGCGCTCCATTGCGTGGATGAACTGCTCCTTCCGCGGCTCGAAGAGATCCAGGAATTCCTGCTTCCCCTCGCTCACCCCGATTCCCGGCGGCTGAAGTATAAGCCACCAGGGCAGATCGTAGGCGAATTGGGCCGGCATGACGTTCGTAAACTCGAAGTCGAGCAAGGCTGTGATGCGCATCGTCTCAGGGTTGACAAGCATGTTCGAAGGCCGCAGATCGTCACAGAAGACCCGGAACGGCCCGGAGTTGTCGACGATACCGTGCGTAGGGATTAGCTTGCGGAAGCAGTGACGCGCAACGTACCGGTTCCAGGTGATGTCTCCGTCTTCGAAAGCTATGTTGCGCTGCGTCTCCAGATGTTCCTGTAGGCATTGTGCGCGTGCTGCAAAGTAATCGCTTGAACGAGCGAATGACGGCATGGTCGTGAAGTGGTCGGCGGGAAAGCCAGCGAAGCCGACGACCTCGTTCATGTCGTACGTTAGTGGTGGCTCAGTAACAGTCCACTCGCCAGATATAGTGTCCTTGGAGATGGCCCCAATGCGCGGGAATTCCAGGCGCGAAAGCTCCAACATGAAGCCAGCGATCTGTTCGTAGACGATGTTGAGCTTTTCCTCGTCAATATCTGGATCCAGAATAGCAGGATCGGCCTCGTTCTCGGTGGACTTTTTCAGGATATCGCCGAGGTTCTCCCCCTCCATAAACTCCTCGATTATAAACGGTCCTAGCTGCTGTGGACTCTCTTCAGCGAGACCCCAGTGATGTACACGTGGAACAGGGATACTCGTATATTCAGAGAGATAGTCCATAATCATGACCTCGTTCTTAACCTTTTTCTCTCGCCACGGCTCGTATACCTTCCCCGGAAACGGGAAGCGAATAAGGACACGCTCGTTAGTCTTGCTATTTCTAACGGCGATGCTGAGGTTGAATGAGCCTTTGAAGTAATCAAGGAACTCTCCGGCCTCGTTCCACCTAAGGCGATTGTCAACAAAGGACACAATCTCGTGTTTTGCCTCAACGAACTTGCGGATAAATGCGTGTTGCACCTCCTGGGCGTTTTTCTGGGCGATGAAGTCGAAGGGTATCATTTTGTGGGAAGTGTAGAACACAAAGCTGGGTGGTGGAAATTGGTGGGCGGAAGGTGATAAAGTTGGAGGTGGGCGGGGCGCTAAGTGCGGGCACTAGGCTAAGCGACTGTACGAGTAGTGAATTTCACTATACGATTAACAATCCCCTTATCAATTCATGAACAGCAATACAACGGAAGCTATGGGTGTTAGTTAACATCTACAAAATCTACTAGAGTTAAGGAAATGTGATTTTGTAAATGAGTGTGTGTATATATTTGTGTTCGCTCATTCTAAATGACTGTGGGTCTGCAAATTCAGTACGGATTCTAAACGACTGTGCATATTGGCCAAGTAGTTATCACCACCGACAGCCTTTGGAACAACAGCCAAATCAAGGAAACTATGACAGACACCCTGTCTTCTTCACAGGGCCACCGTGAGCATGAGGATCCAGTTGGGTTCCTTATTCGCGATTAGTGAGGCCGGTAGATTAGGGCTGTTGTTGCGACATACCTCCGTCCGTTCGGGAGCATCTTAGACTCCCTTGCCACGACTAGTCTGGGAGGTAGTCCCGGCATCCTCTGACAGCTTCTTCACTTCCTCCGCTTTCTTAGCATCCTCTTCCTCCTTGCGACGTCTCTCCATAGCAGCCGCGCGGGCCTTCTGACTGTCTTCGCCCTTCTTGATGAGTTTGTCGATGGCCGAGGTGTCGATGACGTTGCCGCCCTTCCTGTCAGCCATGATGATTGCTTTGGTTTTGGGGCTTGGGATTAGAGAATGATTGTAGAGAACTGACTACTGCTGAGAAGATGGCATAAACTTTTGGATTTATAGGGAACTTGTAGTTAGATGTTGACGTCCATTGGGGTAAACACCTCACCTTTATAGACTTTTATCTTTGTGTTGCAAGTTCTTCTTATCGGCGGGGTATGCATCCGATTTGCGTGCTTGTCATTGGACTGAGAGTCAATGCAAATTCAGTGATCCGGTGGAGTCGATATAGATGCAACACAAGTTCACCGGCTTCCGGTCATATCTTCCCGCAGTACGAGCCATTCCGGGGCGCGAGAGAAAACCAAAATACTTGAGCGCTTTGCAGCTGCAGCCAGTGCATAGAACTGCATGCATCAAAACAGGAAGTGATATCCAACTGCATAGCATTGCATTGCATGGCCTAGTTCAACGCTGCAAAGCGTTTCGTTCTGAGGCTGCACCCACCTGACCACTTCCGCCGCCACCGCCCGATTACAATGAGATGGTGATGAGGTTGGGAATTCCATATGGCACGAAATCCCAAACAATTAACTTTCTTTAATTCTTTTGCTCCTAAAGCGTGTTTGCAGCCTGAAGGTAGGCACTGGAGCCTAAATGCCGGGGTCTACTCAGCCATCATCGGCTTGCTGAGCAAATCACATGGCATTGAGCCCCACCACCTTCAAGTCCGGCAAACCACAAAATTCTTCCAAGAAGACGGCATTTTGCGCCTAAGACGACAGGGGCTGCACTGAGCCCCACCACGTCCCGCATTGCAAATGAATAACTTCATCGACCACTTTTCGGTTTGAACGAAGGGATCACGCACCATACAAGATCGGAAAGCGACGGTAATGACTCTCTAGCCCGACTAGCAGCCCTGCCAACACAATCCATTCCACTTCGGATCAAATCGACGACTGCTTTGAAGAGACAAGGTCATAATAGGTTGAAAGTACGAACATTTTTACCCCCTCTATATCACGTAGAGTTGCCCTTCGACCTGCTGGCGGGCCCTTTCTTCATCCGCAAACGCCCTTCGAGCATGGCCTCCGAATATACCTAGGGCAAATGTTCCCATGCCTATAAGTAAGCCTCTTCTAATGTTTGTCTCGCTTATAAAGCCCCGGAATTTCAATGCGTCCAGATCGATAAGTAGCGATTTCTGGAACCAGTAACTAGCGAATAAGATGCAGACAAGGCTCTGCAATTCTCCTCGCGCGAGCTAAGACTGTTCGCTGATTCCTTTAGGCAACTCTTTGATTAGAAATTTAAGTTCGATATTAATCTTTGACTTGAATTCGTTATAGGTCACGGGGCCGTCACATAAGATTAAGAGTAACCAGTTTTTGTGTTGTGGGATTTAGCGAGTGCTTATGTGCCGAGGTTCTGCCGTACGAAAGCGATTCGGGGAATGGTTGGGCATAGGGCTTATTAAGCGAGGACACTAAGCTGAAACTGTCTAGATTCGCTCTGAGTGCGCGTACGTAAGCGGCCCTTGACCCCGGCCCAGCTGTATAACCTTGTCATAGGCTGGTTATATAGTTTACGTAGCAATTGGCTATTACCTAGGTAGCAGCCCAGCCGAGGGCCTAGGCTAGCGTGGGTGGCCAGCCCTTGTAAGGCTAGTATAAGTTATGGCTAGAACTATATATAGCCGAGTGGAAGGCTCGGGGCGTGCCTTCCTAGAGAGGGGGTAATGTCAGGGCATAGGCACGTGGCTGGGGGTCACGTGTTGTGCTCTCCCTTATATAGTAGAATAGCGATTGAGAGTGTTACTCTTAATCTTGTACCCGTTTTTGGGTCGTTGGCGCAGTGGTAAAAGCTATTTATTCACTTGCATGCCCTTTGGTCACGGGGCCGTCACAGAAAGTATTGAGTGGGTATCGTTGACAGCCCTGGTCCAGATATATACTGGCATTCCCACAAACTCTAAGCACATTCACAAGCCATCTGTCCTCGGCATCCCTTCCCATAATACCCCCGGAGTTGTTTCTTACGGTTTAGTGCCACGAGCTGGTTGCACACTCTGATTCTAAATTGGCACATGCGATATATTTGTATATGCCTGGGGCTTAGAATCTCGTAGCCGTTCAGGGGTGGCCAATTCATTCCTGATGCACAGTCCTACCCGGCTCCGGAAGGATGGCGGCATTCGTAAGAGGCAAGTTCACGTTAATTCGAGGCGGTCCATATACCCGAACTTTGCCGCCCGGATAAGTGTGGGTCTACGTGATCTATTTCGGGAGCGCTTAAACTCTATAAAATTTTGCAAAATTTTGCAAAACTTTATAAAACTTTATAAAGCTCTACAAAAACCTTTATATCTAATCTAATACAAACCTTTATAAATCTTTCTAAATCTTCACAAACCTTTGCAAACCTTCATAAGCTCCCGCTATGCCTCCACGAAAGTCTTAATTAACTATTCAATCACTGACTGGACGACTTGAGAAGGAGAGATTCAATTTTGCCTCTCCACATCGATCATTGCGCACAGATCAAGATGCAGCTGTTAAAAAAGCGAAACTACTTACTACCGTACCACCTCAGGATTTGAAGCGGAATGGTTCGAAGAAAAAGGCGTATAGAATTCTGAATGATCTCAAAAATTGTATCAGCTTTGAGGTGTTCATACTTTGCGCTTTAACTACCAAAGAAGCAGAGCTAGGGGCATCAA
Source organism: Cairneyella variabilis (assembly GCA_001625345.1). Lineage (NCBI taxonomy): Eukaryota > Fungi > Ascomycota > Leotiomycetes > Helotiales > Cairneyella > Cairneyella variabilis. The sequence goes on from AYLM01002321.1 coordinate 13,168, forward strand.
AACTTGGTGATAATTTTTTAGATTTGATCAAGCAGTGGTGGAACAAGGTGCCGCACCCAGAGGGTCTTGTGACAGTGGCCAAGAAATATGCAACGTCCGAAGCGTCTGCAAACAGTAAGTTTCAGCTCCGCAGCCTCGCCTCGTCGTGTGTATAGCTGATTGCTGTGCAAGCATTTTCAGCATCGCAAGAAATTCCATCTACAAGCTCTGGCAACGCTCTTCTCCCCACCAGCGGCACTACCTTTGAACGATCTACATCGGATCAATCCACTGCGTCGTGGGAAGACTTGAGGTTGCACCCATCAGGGCCGGCCCGGTGTGATGAATTACCAAATGACTTTACGAATAGAATGGGGAACCATCATCATAGTGTAGTGCATGCAATGAATTCCGCACAGCGGCTTCCAGGTCTGTAAAGTGGCCCTGATTAAGCTTTTGCTTCTCTATTAACATCTTTACTTAGGGAATCTTGTATTGCAGGGACACGGAGAGTACATGTCCTTCTCTGTCATGATGCGCAGTATGATAGGCAATGTCCCAGAACCTTTTCTTTCCGCGATGAAATCGAGCAATTTATAGGCCGAGGAACAGGAGGAAGGAGGACTAGATATCACAAGGTGCCTCACTCTCTTGATCCCGCTGGCACATAGAAGGGATGCTTTCTTTGTTGGCACGATGGGCAACTATGATGGATATAATCTCTGTGAGCTTTTCGGATTAGGGGATGCATACGATCCAAGTTCTACGAAAGATGCCCCAGTAGATAATGAAATGCCTACAAGCAGATAATATCAGAGAGCAGGGCCGCTGTGGAGTGATTTGCATAAATGTATATGCAATTCAAGTCTTCTCTTGCGCCTTCTTTTGCTCTAACTTGAACCATGCCTTCGCTACATAACACCAATACCCGGGGGAAACTTCTCTTGTCACAAGTCCATCTCGTTCTCCCAGTGTTTCAAGTAGGTTCTTTTTTGCATCCTCGATATGGCACGATTTTCCTTGAAATGACAAAATCATTTCCTCCTTTATCTCGAACCTAACGGCAGTCGAAATCTCCTCCCATTGTCCGTTGAGTGCTTTCTCCCCAGCCTTTTTGCTCATTATTTGTTGTATACTCTCTGCTGCACAGAGCCAAGGTAGACGAAACTCGCGGACGACGAGGCTAATAAATCGAGTAACGTTATCTCCGCAATATGATCTGGACAGCAGAACTATCAGCTTCTGTATCAATGGTAGCAGGTATGGCCTGCAAGGTGCTAGGATCAATACGTACGACAGTAAGGTTGTCCTCTTCACTCAGGAAATATTCAAAGGGAAATTCGTCGCTAGCAGTACTGCTATGATCGAATACCAGTGTTCGAAGGCGAGATGCACTAAGTAGCACGTATGCCGATGGCGATCAGGGAGAAGTAGGTTTGTATGTAAGAAGGAATAGAGACCAACTTCACTGAGGATTAGGTTGATGCCCGATAAAAAGATCACGATGACACACTAAACTGGTTGCCTGAGGCTGATGGCGGGGCTGTCAGCGGGGCTGTCAGAATCATGCGGCTCAGCCAACGTCATTGTCGCGATTTTGAGTGAGAACATTAGCGGTGCGTTCAGCTGAAAACAAGGGCAAGTCTGCTAGTTATATATGTTCAAAAGACTGCCGTAAAATGAGTTCTAGATCACAAACCAAAAGCTCACAGATTCCAAGGACAATGTGGTGAAGGTCTGGTACTTCTGGAAGAAGCCAGGAATTCGAGGATAATGCTTCTGCAGAAGCTAAGGTTACTGCTGGATCGGTTTTCGAGGCCGTGAGCCGACCTAAAGTCTCCGAGCCTTACGCACCCGAATTCACGACTCCTATCACTCCACCACATCCGCATGGGCATTGACTAGGGTAGGTGGCCGAGGCTGCAACGCTGGCTGGCTGCAACCTTCTTACCGTCTCAACCTGCATCCCATATCCTCTATCCCATATCCTCCGTGCGTTATGAACTGAAGCCGCAACCCTGTCGACAACTTACCCTTGCCTCTGCACTGTACATAAACCCGTTCCTGAGCTCCCAAGAACTAAAATGTGTGATATTTCATTCTACGTTCTCTTAACATGTCAACCGGTAAAATTACCATCCAGTGTTTTTGCCCAGTCCAAGCAGATGCCGTCAGCCTCGTGTTAGATGGCAAAAAGATCCACCTTGATCAAGAGGATAATGCCTGGGGAAAGACTCTACGAATAGATTCTGCACCGAAAATGATTCATGTATGTTTATTACGTTTGGATTTTGCTCCACACCTCTCTAATGAATATGAGTGCAGTTCGAAATTGACGGCAATCCGTCACCCGAACGTCATCTTCATAATTCCTCTTTTAAAGATGTCACTTACACTATGTATATCACCGAGCATGTACAATGTTATGAGCTTTGCTACAAGGATGAGGATGAGAGTTCTCGGAAAGGGAGGCCTGTGATGATGAAGATTGTCTGGCCCAAGCAGAAGCCGAAGTTGGGAAGGTTATCAATCCCGTAACATGGCCACAATTCTTCGTATAATTTAGAGTGAAAACTGCATACTCAACTTCCTCAATCTCTCAAATGGCTGGATGTGCTCCCGCGTACACACATATACATAAAATAGCAAATAATAGTCAAAAACCTTTTCTATTCCTCTCTAGATCTAATGCCTCAAATCTTTTTTCCTCATTGGTTGAAATCGTAACTCAACTTATTCTATCGACTGCCCCAACCTGTCTATAATGTACGTTAGATCATGTAATATCAAGCGATAATATAGACAGTACCTCGTGAAGAGTTAAAGCTGCGTAGAGTTTGATGAAACTATGAAAGTAACCAAAGACAATCGAAACTAGCAGGAAACAGATGTCTCGAATATTGCGCCTGTAGAGCCCAACTAATTTGATGTTTTTAGTGAATAGCCACCAGATAGAGTAGGTAACTCGTAAAGATATCTTCAGACGAGTAGCATAGGATGCGGTGCTTTTATAGCATAGCCAAAAAAGGATCGGATCACAGATGATAGCAAAATTTATAAACATCGTGAGATGCAAAGCATAAAAGCACCAAGGCTGCTTCCTATATAACAGTTAGCTTACTGTGCTACTGCTGCAAATTTTCTACTTACATCCAGATCCATCCAAGTAAACTTGTCAAATTGCTCCTCCAGTTGCTTCTCGCCCACCTATCACATTATTTTAAATACTTGGAATTATTCTCAAGAGTCGTCTCAACCTCGCATTCCCTTTCGTACTGAACCCAAGTTTTCCATCGCTTCGCAACTAGCCAGCGTGTGACAAAATTATCGTCGTCGGCATGAAGAGGACGTCCTCTCCACGTTTCTTCGGTGTATCCCGACAAGAAATCAGGGTCTTGCAAGATCTCTTTTCGGAGAGCACATGTCCTTCCAGACATACATGAAGTGCCACCGTCAATCCAGTGTGTTGCCGATATTTCGAAGTTACGCCGTTCGATGTATGCAGCACCTAGCCAGTTATAACATAGTTGAATAAGAGATCCGGTCTCAAGGCGTCTCGCTCGCTGGCAAGTTCCGACAGCACCAAATTCCGCATCTTCGAGAGGCGCTAAAAGCCAGGGAAGGATTGTTCTCGGCCACGTAACATCGTCATCAGCCATGACGACGATGGAGGTGGTGACTAAACGGATGGCTTCGCAGACTTGGAGACGTTTATTGGCCACCGGAGCCATAAGAACTTTGAAATTAGATGCGCTCACTAATTTGGAGAAGCTTTGGAGAAGGTGGGATTGACGCTCAGTAATGACAAGCAAGATTTGGAACGGATCACAAGCTAGCATGCTGTCAATCGTTGGTTGAAGCTCGTTAACGTTGGTAGAAATACTGGGAATAATGATCGTAACATCCTTGTGGGAAAGAGAGGGGGTTTTTGGAAGGGGTATTGATTTGTATCGCCAGTGTGCTATCGTGTTGCCAATGAGCCGTAAGTAGCGAATAGAACTACAACAAGATTAGTTCTCTTCATACTAGAATCACTATAGAACTTACAATAGGGTGATAAACCATTGTGCCCAAGTAAGAGATATGAAAGTCTCCATAGCAGTAGTCCAGATTATCAAAGACCTTTCCTAGCAAAATTTGGACAGCAGTTCTCCTCGCAGAATTTGCATTGATAGATGAGCTGATGTAGACTTGGATGGCGCATCAAACTGTGACGTCTTAGTGGAGTGGAAGTAAATAACTGGCGATTGCCAGACCTTTTAAAGTCAGCTGTCGATAGGAAGTTAGAGCTAAAACAGCAACGCAAGCCATCTCAGCTGGGCTTGACCCTAGTGAGCTGTCATCCATTTCCAGAAGGCGCCTGTACAATCCGTCTAATGAAGGTTAATGTTGGGAACGAGGGAAGTGACGGTAGAATTTGTGGGGATATTCTTCTCAAAAGCGCCCAATCCCAATTTGGAGACAAACGTGTCAGATATATCGCCGATTTCCTCGTAATATGCATTGGAATTTCCATCGGTTCATGTGGCTTCACTATGTGTGATATAGGGAACGTGGGTTAAAGTAACCGATTGAAGTAGAATTGGTTGCTTTCCTCAACCGGGACGGAAAAAAATAGGGGCAGCTTACCGAATTCGTGACATATTGCCGCTATTCGCAAACTATTGCAAAATTTTCCAAAACTTTTGAAAACTTTATAGAACTTTGCAACTGTTATGGTGGAGTTCTCTATATACTTCTTGCAGCACGCAAGTCTAATGCGTGCTCATGTCATGCATAGCAGGCGTTTGGCATCTGTGGAACTAGGTTCATGTGCATCTGGCCCACACGAAGCGCAGAGACAGAAAATATTGGGCTCAATTGACGAAGATTTGTACAACAATGCATTTCAACTAGTCTCAATCTCCTGGGTCAGATTATTCATAATCCCCCCAAACGTATGAACTACCGTCCTTCCAGAAAGACTAAATAAATGTGTATTCAGGATGACCACACTTCGAAAGGTGACATGCATGGACCTGGCCACGCGAGCAACCGAACAACAACCCATCCGGAATGGGCCTTATCGTGAGGCAACACATGCAAACATAAACAAAGGAAAAACTCTCCTAAATCTCCAGCTCTTTAAGATGAGCGCCGTGTTGCAACAGGTGGGAGTAACAAGCACATGCATCGGGAATCGCTTCTTCCATCACCAACTCTGCCCTCTTCCGGAACTCATCCATGCTCAGAGCACATGCCGCCGCATAACCAATACGCTTCACCTCTTCTTCGTCGGGCTCTAAAGGGTCGTAGTTCGGATCAATGTGACAACCAGGAAATTTCTGTTGAAGCTGACGCTCGAGCCTTGGAACGAATGACTTGAGCACTGGAAACTCCCAGGACTCGTCCAACAATTCTATCTTGCTGAGAACCTGGTCGAGCTGCCTAAGTCTTCCTAATAGCTCGTTGCCTTCGTGATATCCCAATTGAGACACCCGCACAAATGTGTATGAGCCAGTGTCAAAGGGCTTATGCAATACGTCTCTCACGCAGTGACGTCCTGACTCAAAGCCAAGCGACGTAGATGGGGAACGGTGAGATGTGTGTGTAGATGACCGACGCGTAGATGTCGGACTGAGAAATCGATGCGGTATAAAACCTGGGAAGATTTGACGAAAGAGAAACCAAAGGGGCCAGGTATTTGAGACTGTGAAAAAGATCTGCTAATATTAGCCTAGCTCACATGTAATAAACAAAGGCCTTCGACTTGCCCACGCAGATAAATCCAGATCGCCGTCAATTTGATTTTCCCAGCCAAACTTGAGGAGGACCCCGACAGAAACCGATAGCAAGAAGCGCAGAGCAGCATGACCTAGGAGGACAATTTTGGTTTGCTGGAAGGAATCATAGCGAAGAAGAAGTATGTATCCGATGCATAGAGCGAGGTATCCCCCAGAAGCTGAAAATAATAAAACCTTCAAGACTAAAGAAAATTCAACGCGTGCGAAGATGCTGCAAATAATATTAGTTAAGGACCAAGGAACTCGAGTCATTAGATCATACCTGGTGCAAAGTCCAATCACTACGAGAAGCATGAGAATCATCTCCCTAAACATATACTTTTCAAACCCGGACTGGCCATATGTGTGGAGATGCCATGATAATTCAAGCTACCAAACATTAGCATATGTTATATAAGCGTATCTTGAACAAAGTACCTCATAAATTACCGCTAATCCGAAATTCAGAACCAATAGAAACGAATAAACGCTCTGATAATTCCCATCAACGAACTGACTTGGGTGAGTAAAGGAGATGCCTAGGCTAATCATCATTGAAGCCACCACCAAAATGGCGACAGCAGCAATGAACGAGGCCAAGCATATCCCTAACCGCCATTTCCTGCGGTTTTTTGGCAGCCAGTGCCCACCGAGTTTGAGGATTGAAGTGATGGTGTTGACTATAGCCAGCGATATAACCACTTTCGAGAAGAGAGAGACTTCCGCTTTCGGAGCCAGAGGAACATGTAAGGCTCGAGATGGCGTATGAACGTTCATCGCGTGGAATGAGCGCTGGTGTACGAATGATGTCGTGCGGACCATCTGCACTGTCCGCCCTGCCGCCTTATATTGGAACTGTGATGACAAAGGAACCGACGCCACCGGATTCTCACTCCTTGTAGGGGGCAAGGTAGACACCTTGCCCCCTACAAGGAGTGAGATTCCCCGAGAGGCGCATCAACCGTGTCGACAAACCATGCCGAATCTGGGAAGCCCTGGGTGGCCCGGGGGTACCGGAACATATGCAGATCAAGCCTCGGAGGCGCAATGCAATAGATCGGTCGGGAATTGAAACCACTGCTAGCGGACGCGGGATTTGATTGGTGAACGTCGGCGTGGGGCGCGTTGTTCAGGCTTGACAGTGTTGTAGCTCGGCTAAAAGCAAGGGTTTGGAGTAGACAAAGTCTACTCGAAGGGTCCGCCTGCATCATCACTTTCAAACCGACCAAGAGCAATGGAAACCTCGCACCCACGTGTGCCCCCTCCTTCGCAGCAGGATCTCGTACCAGCGAGTACTGCGAGTCCTCTCCTCTCATCAACAGCAGCCCTCACTTCAACCCAAACAAGTGGCATCTCGTTGACTGCAAGCCCACCTCAGCCGATATTTCATCTTCCATCATCAAATGGTGTCTTAATGAGCACCCATGCTTCGATTTCGACATCTCCATCGTCACTTTCATCATCTTCTGTGGAAGAAAGTGATGCCTCGCCGACCCTCCACCTGCCACCGTCGACAGCACCGTCATCGACCGTCTCCTTGTCTCCAAATGCGAGCTCGACAGCCATACACTCGCTGCAATCGACGGCATCATCAGTTGACTCAGTGACTGCTGGCTCACGGAGAGATCTAGCTGACGATCTTCGTGTAGCTCGCGAATACTTTGGCAAAGAGGTTGGATCTGAGAGTGGCAAACGAGTCGATCACCTAGTTCGAGCAACTAAAGGATTCCTTGAATCGAAGAGTCCCGACAAAGATGCAATCGCCAATCTTCTACCCCTAGGAAGTCTTGATGGAGCTTGCTCCGAGCCGATTTCGCGGCTTCAGCGTCTGTCTCGGGGGCTTACCAAGATCAAGCACTCCCTTTTTGACATCTTTCAGAGCATATTCTTTACATTCGAGGTCGAGCTGGTTGCAGAGTCAAAAGACCTCGCGCGGGAGAAAGGCGAAAGGCGGCTAACTACAGCATTCGCTAGAGTAGCTGCAGCACTTTCCTTGGAACAGAAAGAGGTGAAAGCTTACCACAAGAAGAATAGGAACTACATCCTGCTTCTTAAGACAGGTGGGCCAGGGTTTTTTTTGCGAATTGGCGCTGGTCTGGATGCTCTGTAAGTGAGGAGAAACCCGAGACGTTCAGCTTTATGAAATGAGTGCTAACCAGCGTTCAAGTTGGCAACACCGTCTTGTTAAGAACGATGTAGATATTCTGCTCAAATATCTGGAGGAGGTCCAACCAGTCATCTACCAGGAAGCTCGTGCTCTCAATAACTTCACGAGTCAAATGCTCATCTATGGCATGGTGGCATATGGTTGCAGCCACGACGTTGTTGCTGCTAGTGAGCTGACGAGTCATATACAGCAGTACACTGATCTCAACCAATTGGCGCACGCGCAAAGAGGCAGTTCGGTAATCACGCCATCCCTCGAAGACTTGGGAGTAGGAGAAGACTCGGGCGCCTCAGAGGACAGAATTCAAAACAAGAAGCGCTATGGTTGCTCAGACAATGGAGAACGTCCAGCCAAGCGAGTCCAGCCAGCGCAGAGGCCTGACGAGCTGGATATATCCAGAATGATGCAGCCGGCCCAGATTCTCAGCGATCTGAATATCGCGACAATGATGCAGCAGGCCGAGTCGTTCGAGCAACTGGATATATCGATGGCAATGCGGCCAGCGCATAATTACGGCTTGGTTATATCGGAGATGATGCAGCCGGCGCAGAATTTTGGGGATGCTGAATATGGATTTGGATATGAAGGAGTTGATTCCGCAACATGCGCTCCATGGCCTGGGCACCCACCTCAGACGCTCAGCAGTGCGGATTTCCAACCAACACAACCTCCACTAGCATGTGCACAATGGTCGGAATTTGGGTTGATGGATTCACTCGAGAATGCAAGTACGGAATGAAGGAAACAAAATTCTTTGCGCCTGGGAAGACATATGGAACTGCCTCGAGCCCGACACGTACCAGGTTATCACCTCATTCTGAACAACAAGAATATAAATGATGTATTCCCACGACCATCCGACTTCAGACTCGAATCGCCAGCCAGATAAATGACCGACCCTACATCCCAGTCTATGTATGAGGTCACCCCACGAGAGTCATAGTATTCGATTGTAGGGTTTCCATCCTTCACCAAAGGGATCGCTACGGCCGAGGTCAAGGGTGGTATCCGAAAAGACCCTACTGTAAGGGCGAACGTCTCAGGAATCCACCATGATTCGATTTTGCTTGGATCAAAGACCGCTGCGGCAGGAGAACCAGGTTGGATCTACAGGAAAGTTATCATGCTAAGCGTAACCAACAGAGTCTTCGACCCAAACCTTATCCTGATAACTTCTTATGAATTCCTTCTGCACATCTCCGCAACTGCTTGTGAAGTCGAGTTTGGTGACGGGTTTGTCTTTGGCGGCGATCGTTTTGTCGTGGCAATCGTGCGCGGCCTTCTCAACCAAGCTAAGGAAAGTCTCTGTTGGTTGCGAAATTGCAAGAGACCCCTCTCTGCTAGTAGACATACTCAGAATACATGTCCTTTTAAGAACTTCAAGGTCGATACTGCAAGTGCTGAGTACTTTGATCGGGATATGCGCGCATCCGTCTGGTTAACGTAGGTCTCTCAACGTGGCAAGCATCCACGGCCCGGCTTCGGCCATCTCAAGGCGCTAGTTCACGTGACTAGAAGACTTGACCTGGGAAGGCGCCGAGCAAGCCCTCTCAACCGTCATAGAGCCAAGTTGATGAGAATTGTGGTGAACCGTGTATCGAACATGTCCGCAACGAAACTCGACCTGGGTGTAGTCACACATGGTGGATTGTTTAGAAGGGGTGGTTTATTTGAAAGGCACCGAAGGTTCTTATATTCCACCACTGTTTCCATCAGCCATTTTCCTTCATCACAAGCATGATTCAGTTCTCCTGCATAATTGCTTATCCTAATGGATAGTCGTATTCTTAATTCCGAACCTATTATTTTGCATTTATTTATAGTGGATCACTAGCAATACCGCTGGCGAACATATCAAGCATGGCTGCAAGGTGGTGTGTGGATCTGCAAATATTCCCCTTCAATAGTTAAGCTATCTATGAAGGTATGGAAATACCTGGATTTGCGACAAAGACGTCTTGACGTAGACGTCGTACTCTAATATCCTATAGCGCTTCATATCGTCTGAGTACTACAGCTGGTTTAAATCCGCTGCCTCTTTCTAATAGGCAGGTCACCATCTACCGATCTCTTTCGTTTGCCGTGGTCAGCTCTACCAAAGTGGGCATCTAAACCTTGCGCTAATATCAACCTCTCCACTGAATATGGCGA
>AYLM01002323.1:0-11256 GCA_001625345.1 Cairneyella variabilis
CCTCCACAGAGAACTACTATACTCCCCCCTGAATATTTGTTACCACACCACTTATTTTGCCACAATATTACCACTGTTCTCACACCATATAATCTCACTATATGCCTAATTGGGATCAACTCCACAGCCAATTTCTATACATTTCATATAAAGAGGCTAAAAATCAAGTGAAAATAGAGTATATTTAGTGCGAGTTCATATTGATTAAATTAGTGAAATTAGTATAAGAGAGAGAGGGAGAACGGAGAGAATGAAAGGGACCCTCTGTTAGCTAATTGGTCACGTGGAGGGGTGATATATAGGGTGATTTGATGTAAAATCAAGTGATAAATGCGGCTAAAATATATGGTGATAATGCCATAAGATTATGGCAAAATAAGTGGTGTGGTAACAAATATTCAGGGGGGAGTATAGTAATGTGCTGCGAAATGGATGCGCCAGCATGTGGGAGCAGAGGGGTGATGTTGGAAGGCACTAAGGGATTTAGTCAGCAGGGTCCTTAAGACCTGCCGTAGCTAGATGAATGAAACACCATCCCTCTACACGAACCTGTTCCACTTCATTGGTGAGGCGAGGGTGAGTAGCGCCTGAGCAGAGCGGCGACGCTAACTAACCGTGTTGGAAGCGAAATCTAAAAAATGTCGTCTGAGATTACCAAAACAGCCACAACCATTGGTTTAAGCTTAGGAATGCACCCTTAGGAATGCACTTTTGGCCTCCACACTACTCTTAGGAATGCACCAAATCTGACCTCCTTTTGAGGATATACTTCACTGCAACGCTATCCTGTGAGATTCGGATACTTTCTATCGTTCTTACGTGTATGTGTATTTCATTTCGTTCTATTAGCGAAATGATCTGTGCCACTTGCACAACATGCTCAGGTCAGTTGGGGTGTAAGAATATTGACCCGCTGGAGAAACTTTTAGAATGTTAAATAATAATGAGAACAAGGCAGATCAGACCACTTTCCATGTTATTCTATAGCTCTGGAACTTTAAGACTATACCCACTAGGCACGCAATACAATCAGAAACCTGACTTTCGGCCGCCGTCGGCGGCAGCACGAGTATCACGGGACGCATGGTCCCCTATATAACCTCATTTCCCCGCTCTTTGCATCCTTTAGACCTCAGAATATACTTATTTTACCCCCATATTAGCCTATACAGTCCATGGCAACGAGGATGCGTGGTTGAGACGACTTTAGCAATAGGGTTAGAAAATGGAGATGGTAGGATGGGCTGTCCCAAAAGTGAGTGCGATATTTTGAGGGAGATCAAGGACTCCGAGAATAAAAATTACTCAATAAAATATCTTAAGATTCAAAGCATCTTAACGGTCAAAAAGTCTCAGAAACCAAATACATAATTTCAACAATGAACCACAACTTAAGACCACCGCTATCTTAACAAGTTCACGAGAACAGCTTATTTATCAAAGATCAAAGATATCTAGAAACTTGAAATACTCAAGGACCGCAGATATCTAGAAACCGATAATACTCAAGATTCACAGATACTCATGCATTACAGATACTTAAGTGCCACAGATACTTACCAACCAGGATATTTTCAAAGCACGCGTTTGGGATTCTCAATCTAAGTACAAGCAAGCAAGCTGGTATAATGCAACGCTATGCCATGCCCGCTCGCTAAGTCCAATCTGCAATTTCAATCTCGTAAGTCATCAACGTAAGACGCCAATTACCAAAAAATACTCAGGATCGTGAGTATCTCACGTCCAGCCCAGCTACCACCATATCACACACTCAGCCGTAAGTACAAGCTCATGTGTGTAGCCTACTCTCCACGTGCACCAGCCTGACGCACAACCGTACCACCCATACCACCCGCCCCCGTACCACCCAATCCATACCCCAAGTCCCTACCCTTGCTATCAACAGGTGGGAACCTAGCTCTCAACTCCAAGTCATCCAACGCCATATGGCTTCGAATATACTTCTCACGTCCATCATCAATCGGATTGTAGTCCCAGCTGGTAAACGTGCCAACCTTCAATGCGGACCAGACCAAGCGACGCTGGCGTTGAGACTGCAGGACAGAATTGGTAATGGCGTCCATGTCCCACTTCGCCTTTGCCTCGGCGACGAAGTCGGAGAGAGTCCTGGCAAGTTCGGGGGTGTAGAGCGGATGTTTGGACGACAGAGCGGCGAGGTTGATCAGCTCCTGAGGGTCGGTGGCAAGGTTGAACAGTTGATGGGCGTCGGCGGGACAGGTGACGTATTTCCAGGGTCCGCGACGGATCATCATCATAGGTGCGACGGTACCTTCACCACAGTATTCGGCGAAAACCTCATCGTGGCCACCAGAACGATGCTCCAAATAAGGCATAAGGGAGTGACCATCCATGGGAAGGTTATTCCATAGCTTTGTACGCGCCAGGTCAACCAGGGTAGGAAGGATGTCGAGGGTTGAGACATTAGCAGAGACATGTCGAGGCTTGAACAATTCCGGGTAATGGACTAGTAGGGGGACTCGAACCGAGGCCTCGAAATAGCTCATCTTATACCAGAGTCCTCTCTCTCCCAACATATCACCATGATCTCCGCTGAAGACGATGATGGTGTTCTCAGCCAGACGGCAATCCTTAAGCGTGTTGATGAGCTTACCGATGCAGTCATCCACATAAGACACGGCACCGTAGTAGGCACGGCGAGCACGCTTAACTTCCTCAGGTGTAAACTCCTTGTCCCAAAGATCGCAAACCTTCAAGAGACGCTTAGAGTGGCCATCCTGTTCTTCCTTCGGAATCTCAACCTCTGGCATATCGACATCAACACCCTCGTACATGTCCCAGTACTTGTGCTCGATTGTGTATGGATCGTGGGGATGGGTAAGGGAAACAGTCAAGCAGAAGGGTCGAGCACCTGGTCCCTTTCGGATGTGGTCGAAGAGAAACTGCTTAGACCTGTGAATCATTAGCAAATGTAGTGAATGCTCGCAAAAGGGAACTTACCGATACATGACCTCCTCGTCGTAGTCAAGTTGGTTGCTGCGAACACAGGGACCAGCTTGCAAGATAGAACTGGCGTTGTGATACCACTCCAAGCGTCGGTCTGGATCCTCCCAGTTAACATTCCAACCGTAATCACCAGGGTAGATATCGCTCGTCAAGCGGGACTCGTAGCCATGCAGCTGTTCGCCGATAAAATGCATCTTGCCCGCCAACACAGTCTCGTATCCAGCAGCTCGCAGATAATGTGCGTACGTCGGGACGCTTGCATCAATGGAACAGGCATTGTCGTAGGAACCAATCTTCGTTGGAAGCTGGCCGGAGACCATGCTCATACGTGAGGGTGCACAGAGTGGTGAAGGGCAGTAAGCCGAGTCAAAAACGACAGCTCCTGCCGCCAACGCGTCGAGGTTTGGTGTCTTGATCTGGGACTTGGAGTTGTACATCTGCAGGAACGGGGCCGATAGTTGATCTGCCATAATATAGAGGATGTTTGGCTGGGAAGGCCTGGCTTGTAACTGCTGACATCGAGGAGGCTCGGGCTCCAGCATGGAAGAAGTTGGGTGAGGGGACGGAGGGAAACTGTTAAGATCAGGCGCCATTTTGACAGTGATCGAGGTCAGCGTCTCGCAGATGGGTATCTTGTATTCTCCGATGATGTGTACGAAAGGAAGCCCGTAGAGGCAGAAGGTGGTGTTCTCAAGATCACTTGGTAAAGGTTCAGGAGAGTGTCAACGTATGCGAAGACGCGTACGATAAGAAGAAAGAAACGGAGAACAACTGCGAAAGAAAGAGGGAGAGAGGGAGAGACGGAGAGAGAGGACAGAAGAAAGTGCAAATAGTAATGAGCGTACAAGCGGTCTGCCATTACTCTGACAGAGCATGTGGGCGTGGGGAACATCGAGGTCGAGGCGGCGGCTCAGTTGGGCGTGGGCGGCGATTCGATGTTCTAACGCAATGGCATCGATGAAAGGTGCGATTCCGACAAATTTGTCGTGATCAGACGACACTTTCCCCGAAACGGACGGCCACCCTGCAGTGCCCTTATCGGCCTGCTGGCACACGCCAGGCATCAAGAATCTGCAGAAATTTATTTTTCCACATTTCGACGACTTCCCCTCCCAGGAATGCCATCATATTTTGGCAGTGGCCTGGGTTTGCAGCAACGAAGGTTGAGTTAAAAAGTTGTGGTGTTCTAGGGCGCCTTTCGCCAGATCCGCGAAGTCGCGATAGGCTCATGATTTCCTCTTTCGGGTAATCTGTCCTCCGCGCCAGGCACAGTCAGGCATCCCCACGTAGCAGTTCCTAATTCTAGAGACATCGGGGGTTCCGCCTTACGGCTTGAGTGATTGGGCTTCCCATGGCACAACAGCAGTGGCATTATGGGCATGTGACACGTCTGCATGATGCGTGGAGCTGCGTCAAGCTGAGAGATTGCAAATATCCTCAACTAATGCCAATATCGTTATTATGCCAGCTGATGGGGGTTCCTTGCCTCGACGCTGCTGCTGCTTCTGCTTCAGCTTCACTGCGGCTCTTGAGGGAGTTCGCAGCCTTGCAGGTGCTGGGACATCGTCGCACCCCATCTGTAACGCCAGCGTCCACTGAGATGATGCCATTCCTGCTAGAGAGCCTTGCGGTGCAAGCTTCATCGACAGTTCTATGTCGGCTCCGTCATTGTGCTCCCCAAATGTAAACAGGATAGGCCAGAAGACAGGAGAGCTCCGTTAGCAGTGCTTGTGTCCATGCTAACGCTATCGCGGGTGGTTGACATTGGCTGCCTCTGCAGGGGCCTACATCTTTATGCTTTCTTAGCGGGATGCAGTGCGAGGTGTGTGTGGAGAGCGCCACGACGACGCCAACCGAGGATTCTTATCTGGCGAGAAACACATCGCTGATAGTGGCATACGTTGTATGACGCTGCAGATGTGTCGCATTAGTGGCGTTGATTGTCCAGCGATGCTTCCTTCTTCTCCTTATCTCCCCGATCGCGGCATCGCGAAGTTATTCGGGGAGATATTTTGAGAAACAGGATTCGGAGACGAGAAACACTATTTGTACAGTACACGACGCTGATCCAGCCAAGAGCCTGGCTGGCCTGCTCAGATAACGACCTCCGCGATCCGCGAAGGATGTGCGGAAGTGGTTTTTGGGAGGAGTTAGAAGCGATGAAACTTTTTGAATCCACTAACGCTAGCGTGTCTGCCCAACCAGCACTTCCGCGGTCCACGACTAGAGAAAGAATCTCCGAAGATGTTTTGGAAAGAATTCCCGAAGGGCAGCGAGAGAATTGAAATCGGTCGCAAGATGCCCTCCATGGGTATGGCTATGATGGCTTCATCACTACTCCCGCACCACGAAGGAGGTGTGATGTGCGGAGTTGCTTTTGGGAGGAGGGCTTTGAAGCAAGGAAAGCTATCTCTACAGAAGTCTGTTGACTCTAGACGCGCCTTTCAAGATTGGCTGGTTTGTTCAAGCAAGTCCTATCATCGGAGGGGCGCGTTAGGAGATGTTGCTGGGATATAGTCAAAAGCGAGGAGTGGATGATAGGGGCCGCAACCTTGCTCGCTGATAACCCCTCCAGCGCGGAACTACCTTGATCGAAGAAGACAAGCGGAAGTTGTTTGAGGAGGAGCTCAGACGCGAGGAAAGGTACACTTGTGCATTTCACAACGGGTGGTCCACACCTACCTCTCCAGCAGTGGCTTCGCCGGATGTTCGGCGACCACCCGATTGGGGGGGGCCTATGCAGAAAATTGAAAATTGGTAATAAGAGCGCGAAGAGTTGAGGACGTCCGCGAAGCTGGTACATACCCAGCAGTGGCCGGCTTGTCGAAGGAACCTCCCCGATCCGAGGACGAGGTATCCGGGTTATCGTTGGAAGCAAGCCAAGGACCCCGGATACCTGAACAGTAGCGAAGCGAATCGCTTCGTTTAAGCCCCTATCGGACCTCACTGAATCCACGTGACCGGTCCGTGAGCATAGTGGCCGGAAGATGTCTTGAAATGGTCAAACTATCCCGTGCCAGCAGCAGTATTGATTTTGCCGGGACTTTTCAGCTTGGTACTTCTTTGATTCCACCTCAGCCATACGTCAACGCAGTGCAACGTTGCACTCACCGATAGGTTGTGCTCGAGAAAATCGAAGTCTAGATGAAGAGCTTCGAGCCTTGGTATCCCGCTTCTTCTCCGGTATGCTAGTTTGGTCTCCCCGAGACAGCAGTTCGTAAGGCAAAGTATATGGTCATGAGCTTGACCTTGCCATCCTTTCTGTCTCGGTACCTGCGAGAATGGATTCGGACTCAGACGCCGCGCATGTTGTTTCTTTAACCATCTATGGATAGCTGAACTCCTCCTGCATGCTGAATAAGGTATCTTCTACTAGGATTCCAATAGTTCTGTAAGTCCAAAGCTGAGGTTCTAGGCTGCTCTGCTTGCCGCATTTAGCTCTAGCGGGTTGATGAGCTGGTCGAGATGACGACCTGCAAGTTGCCGTCGCGATAGCTGTCGAGGTCAAGATGCCGTGGCCCGAGATCTGCATCTGTGTTTACTTTTCGATGGATTTTTGTCCTCTTGCTGTCTGTGGGTCCCGATATGCTGCGAGGTTCGCAGTTGAGGCATTCAGATGTTGAACTGAGGACTGGACCGTATGTGTTAACTTTGTAACAATCAGCGGCTCAATCCTATAAAGTGCGCATTCGCCAATCTTTCAAGCTTTATCCATCGAAGCTTTAAGTGTTGGCGGCTATCTCGTAAGGTCTTGCATGAACGATGGTCAAGATATGTGTTGTTTTTAAGTCGTTCTGTGGGCTCGTTGCTAGCGTGATGTTGTTTTCTGCGAGTCAAGTACGAGGGCGGCTCTTTCTAGTTAATGTGCCCTGCGACTCACCTGACTTTAAATCTCCTTCCTTGCGGATGAGTTGGATATCCTCAAGCAGAAGATTGAAGAGGAAGAGCTCTTAAAGCGTCAACGCCTGCGTTCCTTGGAGCTCTCAATCTTGTCGTCCACTCCGATTGTTTGTCTCCTTAGGTTCTCTCTAGACACTCCTCTTTACTCCTTGAATGATCAAGGAATGAGCTGCGTGAGAGAAGTTGCAGAGCATGCGAAATAGAGAGGTTGTATGATGGAAGCGCAAACTTGAGACGAAGAGGTTCATGCTTTTGTGAAGGTGCTTCTTGAATTGCGGACCTTGGGCTGCGGTTTCGAGCTGTGGGCGACTATGAAAGCGCGTCCTTAAGTGTCGCGCGTCGGATGATCTGGAAAGGTGCGAAGTTGCGCGGCGATCGAATATCTTGACGTAGAAACAGGAACAGCTTCAGACAATATTACGTGCTTATTGAATAAGCGAGCTTGAGATCCTTATATATTGGGAAGGCCTTGAGGTTCTCGATCATACTCAATCTGAAAGGTTTCGACTGCTATTCAGAAGTCTCAATGTTGAATTTATCGTTTCTCTTCAAATCAAGTCTTCCAATTAGTTAAAGAAAGGATGAAGATGCCACTTTAGCGGAAGAGGCTAGCTCTTAGTATGAAGGCAAATTTTGAGACTCTTTATCAACCACCAGGCTACCTAGCGATTGAAGGTGCGTAGAAGACCAAACGTTACGAGACTGCAGATATATACATTCCGACCTTTGATACCTATAGTGACGAGGATTGAGCGCAATCATCGGCTCTTAGGATTAGTTTTCTTCGGCTTTGCATCACCTTGTCGTGGGAGTAGATGATGAAGCTTCCGGTTGCCCTGTCTAATATATGTCATTAGAAAGTCTACGATACGGACACAATTGCCAACTTATAATCCAAATCTCCTGTGTCGTATCAATTTCTGCCAGTGCAACCCCTATGGTATGGTGCCTCAATCCTACTGATAGCCTTAAGAAGCTTGCCTGCGATAAATGGGAGCAGCACATTTAAGAGAGCTGACTTCTGTCCACCCAGGCTGCTGCAAATCCCCAGAAATTTCCCATCTGCCATGTCATTTTGTGTACACCCAAGTTGCCGCTCTTTGCGTAAGCGCATTACGAAGGAATGTATGTGTATTGGCTCGGATTCGTTCTTCGGGTTGCATTCGTGTGGGCTGATTGTGCGTTATCAATTGATGAACTTCTTCGTAAAGCCAGAGGCGTCTAACGAGATGAAAGACATGGCCAAAAGAGGCTTGGCAGGAAACAGAAAACGCTTGGAACTATAGAGCCACTCTGTTCATCGAAGAGTAGAATCAATAGTCGCTTATCAATTGTGTTGATCGCATTCGTTTGGTCTGTCGTATCTGCAGCGCTTTTGTTCGATTTTGTCTACTGTCTGGCAGGTAGATATTTGGAGATACTGTACGTCCCTATTGCTTCTTTTGAGTCAGCCTATATCGTGATCAAAGTAGCTTCATATCGTCTATAGGCTGGGCCACAGATGATTTCAAAAGCCTGAGCCCACCATCGACTCTTTCATCGCTGCTATAGCGGTTAGATGGCATCTAACGATAAGCCTTAATTCAGGCTATCTAGCGATAGTCTCAGGACGTGACTTTCTGGTGCTTCAGTGTTTCATTGAGAGCGGAGATGGAGTTGGTAAGTGGAGTTGGGTCACGTGACTAAATGTTTCGGTCTTATGTGTTGCAATATGGCTGCCTAAGGCACTTAGGGCATCCACGTCTCAGTCTACGTTTCGCATATAGGTCATGATGCGGCCTCCATTCTATAGTTTGCTTCTACACAGTTGACAATATACACTGATTTCCCCCATATCTTGCATATCATTAGTGCAATCCATTAAAGACTTAGCGTTGTTGTGGAGAACTCGATCGCTATATGCTAGTTGGATCGGCTAGAATTCCAACATTATGCCAAACGAGCAGCCGATATTGATTTGGCCAATCAGGCATGCTGCATCACTTTTGGCTTTTTTCTCGCCACGTTTTGGCTCCCATTCTGGCGATCTTTTTGGCTGCACTCTGATCCATGTTCAGGCTTCAATTTTGCCTTTGCTATGCCAGAAACTCTGCTTCAGGCTCAGAATCTGGCCTCCGCCTCTGTTTCCACAATCTCATCTTCGTCGACAATGTCTAATTTCTGCTCTCGCTCTTCGTCTATTCGTCGGCAGACGACTTACTCGACATACGAGTTTCAGGTTCAAATCGACTCCCACTGTGACTACCGAACCAACGGACGAACGCTGTGGGATCGGATACTGATTGGTCCTCGGATCCCGGAACTCGGATCTGACCATCGCTGCCTTTTCGACAATGAAACCTGGAACTGAGGGCGCTAAAATAAAGCAGCCCATCGCTTAGCTCTGTCGCTCGGCACATAACAGTCCGTTCCGGACCACACAGCAAAATTACAGTTTTCTTCCAAATAATAGATAATCACACGATCTCAAAAAGGATTTTATCTTCGCTTTGCTGCATCAAGATTTACACGTTACACGTCGATAATTCAAATTCCACTCACTCTTTCCCCCAATATGATGCTAAAAGACGTCCAGCGCTTAGAAATGCCTCCATCGGCAGACATGCATGTCCATTTAAGACAGGCTGAGATGATGGAGTTGGTCGTTCCCTGTATCCGCAAAGGTGGAGTTGATACAGTGTTTGTCATGGTATATAAAACTCTTACTATCTAGATTTATTAGCTGACCTGATTGATAGCCCAATCTACAACCACCTATCACAAGCGTTACTCAAGCCCTTGAATATCGATCTCAGCTACAATTAATTGAACCCAGAGTCCAATATCTTATGTCTCTCTTTGTAGGTACTCCAAACATATCTATAGGTTACAACGCCATTTAATGATACTAGCTTCATGCTTCTATTGTCCCAGAAGTAATTGCTGAAGCCGCGGCTGCTGGCATTACCGGAATCAAAATGTATCCTCAAGGCAAGAGTCCTGTATGCCTTCACCCGATATACCTGGAATATTAATGTATATCAGGTGCCACGACAAACTCCGAGTCGGGCGTTGTTGAGCTCGAGGACTTCTTCCCTACCTTCGCAGCAATGGAGAAGCATGATCTTGTGCTGAATCTGCATGGGGAGGTGCCGGGCTGTTGCTTGTTACGCGACAATATGTCGCATGAAGAGGCATTCTTACCTGTATTAAAGAACGTTCACGAACGGTTCCCTAAACTTCGGATTATTCTCGAGCATTGTTCTACATCAGCAGCTCTAGATGCCGTCCGTGCCTGCGGCCCATCCGTTGCCGGTTCGTTTTCCCACGAATATCCCTGGTTGTTTCATTTTCAATTCTTGATGTCTATTCTTAACCCTAGTCACTAATATATATGGGTATTAGCAACAATAACAGCACATCACCTTTACTTAACAGAGGAAATCAGTGAGGCGGACCCTTTGGCATTTTGTAAGCCTGTACCAAAGAAGGCATCGGATAGAGATGCATTGATTAAAGCCGTATGCAGTGGTGATCCCAAATTCTTTTTGTAAGTTGTGCCAAATGCTCTCTAATGGATATCGTATTGACCTTGTTCTTCCAGCGGCAGTGATAGCGCACCACATCTTCTACCGTCTAAAACTCATCAACCAATACCAGCGGGTGTCTTCACCCAGCCTTTCGCTACGCAGCTTGTTATTGTAGCACTGGAAGAGGCAATCGAAAGAGGAGTAATTGAGGAACATGAAGTTACGCAAGAGCGGCTTGAGCAGTTCCTGAGCCGATTCGGAAGACGCTTCTATAAGTTGCCCGATCCCGCCGAGCGACCAAGGATCGTACTTGAAAGAAAAGGCGAAAAGATTCCCATGAGCATTAAGAGCGCCGATGAAACGCTTGAGGTTGGATTGTCGAGAGCTACGACTCCCATCTTTAGTTTGCGCTGGCTTTATTAAGTATATGACACTGATCTCATTACTTCGCTTAGCTCACTACGTGTATCTTTGGGCCGTACGGATGTTATATCAATAGTGTTTGGTGGTCTTTTAGCACTTATTGTTGCAGTGACACGTGCATTTCGGCGGCTGTCAAGCCGGCACTTCAAGATAACAGATAAGACAGTACTCTATTGACTAAAAACAACAGATAAGGAGGGAAGGAGGGTATGCCGCCGACATGAGGTTATAACCCCTACGCATAGACCGCGTCTCAGACTGCGTATCAGGATGCATAGCGTCACGTGGCCCCGTGCCCTGACAATTAAAGATGGATAAAAATAGTAATTTGTACTATTTAGATTTTTAATAACTAGTACTCTACTATTATTCTATAATATTAGTGATTTTATTAAGGAAATTTATTAGCGAAATTTATCTACTTAGATATCTCTTGAAA
>AYLM01000433.1:0-13234 GCA_001625345.1 Cairneyella variabilis
TAGCTATTTTAATAATAAATCGGCTCCCTTTTTATATTCTTAACTATTTTAACTAACTCTTATTATAAATTAATAAAAATCATTCACACACATTTTAATACTTTAATCGTTTTAATTTAAACTATATAATCGTTTATAAACATTCAGCTTCTCTTTTATTCGAATTTAGGGGAGTGTATTAGATATTTTAATATTAAAATAGTATTTTTACTCCTTATTTTAATGCTATATAAGCACTACCTCTTTTAACTAATTAAAATTTCATTTCTTAAGTCTTATAAACTAGGATTATCACTATATATACTCAGTTCATCTTTCCATAAAAATGCAGATATCTTTCCCTACGCATTTTCCAACATTCAACAATCACGTGACTATCTGCTCGATAGAGCGAGCGGCTTAAAAGGCTTAGGATAGAACCCAGTTAAAGTGAAGGTCTTGAGCCAGCAGCGTGAGAGTTAGGGGGTTGCGTGAAGCGTACTAAGGCAACGTCGAACACCTAGTCTAAGGCCTGTAGTAGAGAGGAGAGCCTAAGCTCGTCGCCTCTTGGACTCGCTAGGTTGTAGTTCTTCCAGGTTCCGAGGGCATGGCCTATTCCATGGCGTCGGGCTGGCAGGGCAGCTGTGGTAGCGAGAATGTCAAGCGGTCGGCCAGCAAACCGTATAGGCCATCCGGTGTAATCTAGCCAGGCCGTTGTGCTACTACTAGCTGCTTGGCTACTCGCTTCCCCCTCAGCTGGATCGTCTTATGCTGCTCCTGCTAGGTATAACTGCTCTTGTTGGTGGAGCCTTTCTAGAGCATGGAGCTGGTCTTCGGTGCTTTCTGCCCCCCATTTCTTCCTTCTATTCTTCTTCTTCCCCTTCTGCTCGCCCTCCTCCTCCCCCTCCGCGACCTGCCCCCTTAGGCTCTGGACGATCCAGTACCGAGCCCGCTTATCTGAGTACCAGCTCTGGAGACAAACGTTACGTATGTGAGGCTGACAAGCAGCCCGGTAAACTGCGTGCTCTTGGTTTAAGTGCTGCCGCACCATATCATAGCTCTGGGTCAGGTAACTACAGCTATCTATATAGCTGCAGGCGAACCCGCTATACGTTCGCAAGAAAGGTAGCGGAGGCGACCCATTCTGTAGGAGCGGTAAGGCTGCATGCTCCTGCTAGCTAACGACGTCGTCGGCATGGGCCTCGTAGTAGTTGGCCAGCTGCTGCCGTACGGTGATAGAGAGGTTGGAATGGCTACTGTACAAGTGTCGCCGTAATGTAGCAGGGAAGGCGATCGAGCCGCAGGCATCACAGTAGAGTATACGATGACCAGCATATGCGTATCTCGTAATAGGGCCGTATGGAGGTTGCAAGGGAGGCCGTTCGCAGGTTGTATAAATAAGTCCACTCCAGATGGGATCTTAAGGCGAGGACTGTATTATTAAGAGAATTTCTAAGGAGTAAGAGGTTAATAGTCAAAGGCTGACGCGTCCACGACGCGGCGACGCGACCCTAAAGACCCTTCCCCTTCATATTCGATATCTGATGTAGGTCTGATATAGGGCTAGGAGCTTGGACGTAGGTAATCAAGGCTGTATGGTTCCTCAGTTATGCGGTAAACTGGGAATAGAGCGCACAGGGCACTAAGAGATCTTATGGCTGAGACACAGACAACTGATTGAACAATGCAGAACGCGATCGACGGTCAAATCCAAGAGCCTCTCTCTGGAGAAGTGTATTTTTTGGCCACACCCCATTCAATTGATTCCCGAGGTCATTCTCTTCTGTGGTAGAGACGTGGTCAACCGAATTTTAAGTTACAATCGCCCTCTGATCTCTCCCCCGTCTTGACATTCTCTTTAAAGGTCCCGCATTTTTAATTTTCACAGAGCAAATGGCTCTTTAGTTGTGTCTATAGCAACCCTGTCTTCACATCTAGAGACGCTATTTCTCCACTTCTGCAGATGTGCAAAGTTAAGTGTAATTCAGAGGACCGAAACATTTTTGTGATTAATAGCTGCAATTTTGCGGCTTCTATCTAAGAACAAAAGGAATATATTTCGTGCCTGGTTGTGCCTGGATTCATACTCCTAAACGCCTCCCTAAATGTCTCTAGACCCTTCGCTATTCAATGCTGTTTTGATCTCGTTATTACCTGTCCCTTCATTGCTTCCCAACGCGTCCCTTGAGCGCCTCCAAACCCCCTTTCTCGAAGAAAATCAATATTTCGACGAATGGCAGCTTCAGCGTTATATCCTCCGACTGATGACCTATAACTGCAACGAGGGTCGTCTTCTGTAAGATCTGTTCCTAGACTACCAAGGAAGTGCTGGACTGGCCACAAGGGATGCATTTCTTGATCCATTGCAATGCCATGACTGGCGAGTTCGATCCAAGCATCCCAATCGAGCTGTTTCAACTCAAGCTGCATCTGCTCCTGCACCGTCTCCCAAAATTCATTTGCCAACATTCCATCCGTGATATCGATATAAGGCTCAACTTCACAGCCACAAATACCATCATCACCAGTTGTTACTTGGCGTAGCACTTTATTCGAGATATGTGCGACATCTGAAATAGCAAGCCAAGACCTCGGATTTTCAATAGAACGTGCTCCAAGGCGAATGGCAGTCATGACGATTCTCCACAAGAAGTCATCCGAATTTGCGACTCCCATAGTTTTATCGCCGATAATGAGGGCTGGTTTGATGACCGAGAATTTGCCAGGCTCTTTAGAAGCCAAGGCCGCTGCTGCACCCACAAGTTGCTCTGAGACGTATTTCGTTTGGTCGTAACCTGTTGTTTGAGACGCGGCATCGGGAGAAGTATTCACCACGCCTTCTGCTCCTTGGCCTCCGGATATGTAGACAAATCTTTTGATGAAAGAAGAGCTCATGGCGGCTTCTAGGAGTTGTATTGTTGAGTTGACATTGACGGCTTTCAATTCATCGTAAGTGCTGCTCCAGTGGACTGCTGCGCCGTTGTGGATGACACAATCAATAACACCATCTGACGTAGGCGAACCACATACGGAGGACCATTGGGAGTTCGTGAGACCGAGTCTGTTCACGGAGAGATCTCCGTTCCAAACTTCAATTGCTGAGCCAAACGAATCGTCCCACCAACCCGCTACCTCAGCGGCTCTTTTCACTCTCTCCAGCCCGTTTTGTCCGTTCAGGGACCGAACAAGAAGTACTACCCGATCAAACCCTCCGTTTGAGAGCAGATGATGCAGGATTTGAGTTCCCAGGAAACCGGTTGATCCTGTGAGAAGAACGGTTGTTGTGGATTTGCTTCTCGCCCAGGAATCCTCGAGCCTTTTACCGAGTACCACAAGCTCCTTGTCTACATCAAAGCGTGGCAATTGTTGCGTATCTCCACCTTGTTGCAAGCTACTGATCAGCGCGGCCAAAGTCTTCAATGTATTCTGGGTTCCAATCAGTACTGGAACGGGAACCTTGACGCTCCATTGTCTGTTGATAGCCATAGCTAAGGACATAACCTTTACCGAGTCTCCTCCGAGCTCGGAAAACCTGCTTTCTTGATGAATGCGAGCCGAATCGGCGTGGAGTAGCTTAGCCCAGATATCACGCAAACATGTTTCGACTTCCGTGAGAGGAACTTCAAACTCGGGCGAGTGTGAAGAAGTGTTCTTGGTTGGAGTGTAGGATTTTCCGATTTCGCGAAGAGCACGGCGATCTGTTTTGCCCGTGGCTGTCATCGGTATATCCGTGAGTGAGATGAACACATCTGGGACCATGTACGATGGCAAGCACTTGGGCAGAGTCCTTTTCAACGATGCTACGGTAGCAGAGAGATCTGCCGACTTGGAAAGCTTCAGAAATACGGCCAGGGTTTGAGTACTTGTCGCGAGCGGCGTGATGATATCAACTGCAATCTGCGTCTTATCATCCAGGAGTTGTTGTCGTACGTGGCACTCAATCTCGCCTAGTTCAGTTCGCTGGCCTCGGATCTTGACCTGGTTGTCGTTTCGACCGACAAAGCTTAGCGATCCATCTGGGTTATAGTGCACCAGGTCTCCAGTCTTGTAAAGACGACCCTGACGACCCGCAATCCCTGCGTCTGGACAGCCGTGAAGTAGCCAAGGAGGGTTCTCGATGAAAGCGGCGTTCGTCTTTTCTGTATTATTCAAGTACCCGGCGCTCACAATTGGTCCTTCAATCCAAAGCTCGCCAACTGTGCCGATAGGAGCCAAATCATGGGTTGAGTCTGAGTTCGTTTGAAGTACCCAAGCTATAGAACCAATAGCTTTACCAATTCCGGGCTCACGAGTATCATCAGCGTAAACCCGCTCAATGGTACTTGTCACCGTACACTCAGCCGGGCCATATGTGTTGAAATTCTCGGTGCCAAATGTCCATCTTGCTACATCGGTACTTCGCAACAATTCTCCAATCCAAAGGATTTTCTTCAAGCTTGTTAACTTGGATGGTTCCAGAACTCGCGAAACTGTGGGTGTGAGATGCAGAAAGTTGACATTTAGACGCTGAATGGAGCCGGCAATGTCCAGAATTCGGTCTTCCTCCGATGGGATACAGAGACAGCCACCAGCAGTCAATGTATGCAGAATATTAGACCAAGCGACGTCAAATGCGTACGAAGTAAAGTCGAAGACGCGAGAGTCTTTATCGAATCCAAGGGCCTTTTGTTGATGCTGAATAGCACTGCAGAAGTTGGCGTGCGTGACCATTGCTCCTTTTGGTAATCCTGTACTACCAGATGTGAAGACAACATACAGTACTGACTCCGGACTCGCGAGCTCAGATGGTAAATTTGGCTTGGGCGTTTCCTGCAAAATGTGCTCGAAAAAGTTGTGACCCAATACCACCACAGGCATATCTGAGATTTGTGCAGCATGTTGCTGGATCAACAGGGAGCTCAAAATGACCTTGGATCCCGTCAGTTGTTGAACAATGCTCTTCAGGCGATCTTCTGGCAGTGTAGCATCTAAAGCAACGGATGTTCCACCGGCCTTCATGACGGCCAGTGCGGCTACTGGTACGCAAACCGACTTTTCGAAATAAAGAGGCACGAGAGTTCCGGGTTTGACTCCCATCTCGACAAGTTTCCATGCGTAATGAGTGGATACAGTATCTAGCTCACTGTATGTGAGATTGCCGTCCCAGGCACACACAGCCGGCGCATGTGGTGTTAGCTGCACTTTCTCGTAGAAGAAATCGTCTACACATGCGAGAGTTGTCTCTGGGACCTTTTCATTCCATTGCCAAATCGTTTGAACATCTCGACTACTGGTTCTATTGATGGTGTTGAGGTTGGTCGTTTCATCCAGTCGACAAAGCTCGTGGATGATGTGTTCCAGATGTTGACTTATTCTGTTCACCTCCTGTTCCTTCAGAACCACCGAATCGTAGCTTATTTGGAGGTTCAAGCCAGCTTCTTCCACATCACAAGTCACCGTAAGAGCGTAGGTGCTGAAATTGTCGCTTCCAGTACTCTCAATCTCGTCAATACTGCTTTGGAAAACAGAAGAAGTGTCTATCTTTTCAGCGGTCATTGCAGCGGGTTGTATCAACAACAAAGACTGGAATTGACACCCACGTCGGGCTTCCTCATTTATGTGACGGATGTGCTGCAATCCTGTTTGCTCGAACGGAATCATATCGACGGCCTGTTGTTGTACCTTCCCGAATAGTTCTTGTATCGTCATATCTTGGACTTGAACTCGAACCGGAACAGTCGCGATTGTTGGTCCAATGATGCAATCAATTCCAGGCACAGGCGCCTGCCGACCTGATACGACAGCTCCAAATACGACATCGGAAGATCCACTGTACCATGACAGCAGCATCGCCCATGAAGCTCTCACCACAGTGGAGGCTGTGAAGGTATTCTTTGGCCATCGGACGTTGAGAGTGCGTTCCATACTCTTATCAGCTTCCGGCTGGTAAGTAACAGCTGGTAGAGCAGGGTACTGTGCAGCTCCGAGCGCGTTGAATTGTTGCTTCCAGAAATCATCGCTTTGGTCTTTTTCGCTTGTCTGAGTAATGAGGTGTCGGACAAAAGGTTGAAAGGAGGTCAGCTCAGGCGATTGTCCTTGATATGCGCTATCGACTGCATCTCTCAGAAGTCCAATTGACCAGCCGTCATACGTCGCATGGTGCTGCGTCCACGCAAAATACTTTCCGTCATCGCGGCTGATAATTCCGAACTGGACTAGCGAAGTTCCCAAGCTCATGGATGCGCCAGTGGATTCTTCGGCTTTCTCTTGCGCTTGAAGCTCCTCCAAAGAAGAAGTATATTTCCAAGGAAGTGGCTTATCAACCACCACTTGCCAGAGACCTTCTTGATCTGGCAACGTAATGATATGAGTGCGTACCACTGTAGCTTTTGCGGACACTTCATCCCATGCTCGCTGGAATCGGTCAATGTCTATATCTTGGTGCAACTTCACAACGCTCCTCGAGATGTAATCTCCCGGTCTCTGTGCAGTCATTGCCATCAACCCTTCTTGAAGTGCAGTGCAAGGGAAAACATCCGCAATTTGTGCCGGCTCAACGTGACACAGCTCCGCAGCTTGTTGACGAACATGTTCCAGATTTTGACCTATCTTGAGAAGTGAGAAAGGTTGCAATTTCGAAGTCTCCGTCTCCTCTGCACCTTGCTCCAGACTCAGCGCCAAGTCTTTTAACTGCGGCTGTTTGAAGATATCGGCTACAGTCATCGAAAACCCGTATTGTTGCCGCGCTGCAGCCACAAAGCGCATGGCACCGATCGAGTCTCCTCCTAAGCGCAGGAAGCTATCAGTTGCACTGACTTGGGCCGGAGAGATATTGAGTATCGATGCCCATAGCAATTGCAAGGCTTTCTCGGCTGCTGTGGATGGCTCGACGTACTCCACAGAAGAACCTGACAAAGACTTGAGTTCACTTGCTTCTCCGATTGCGCGCAAGGCTCGTCGATCTGTTTTGCCGGTGGCCGTGAGAGGAATGCTTGGAACTTCGATGAAGAAGCTGGGAACCATGTATGCTGGGAGGGTCTTGGACAGTTGACCCCTGAGCTCGGTGATGATGTCGGATGTCTCCCTTCTCTTTTCTTCCCCAAAGAACGAGAAGAAGACTACTAGAGTTTGGCTCTTGCTGGATTTCGGGATTATGACCTCAGCTATCACATCTGAAATATGATCCTCTGGACGAAGTACTTGGCGGAAATGGTGCTCAACCTCGCTCAGTTCCATACGCTGACCACGCACCTTCACCTGAGTATCCTTGCGACCCACGAAGAGAAGCGAGCCGTCTGCATCATATCGCACCAGATCACCGGTTTTGTACAGTCGTCCACGACGGCCTTGTACTTCGGGACTGCCTTCTAGTAGCCAAGACGGGTTTTCCATGAACGCAGCGGCTGTTTTGTTGACGTCTCCAAGATACCCACGACCGAGTAGTGGCCCTTCAAGAACCAGTTCACCTACCATCCCGATAGGCATGAGCATTTCGGTCTTGGGATCGATGACCCATGTCG
This sequence comes from Cairneyella variabilis, assembly GCA_001625345.1. Lineage (NCBI taxonomy): Eukaryota > Fungi > Ascomycota > Leotiomycetes > Helotiales > Cairneyella > Cairneyella variabilis. The sequence continues at coordinate 7,479 of AYLM01000433.1, forward strand.
TGGTTCCCGCAGCTCTGCCAATACTCTTAGCAGGAGTGTGTGCGGATTTAGCATTAACGGCAGTCGCTGTAACAGTGCACTCCGCCGGTCCGTAAGTAATGAAGACATTCTTGAGGTCTTTCAAATGTGGCAACTTATCCATTTCTATCAGCTCTCCACCCAACGTCACTGTTTCGAGTTTAGGAACCAAAGCTAAGTCGAGTATCGATGCTACCGATGGAGTAAGATCCACATAATTCACATCGAATCTGGCCATGAATCCGACGAAATCCTGCTTGCGCTCGTACTCAGAGGGGATACATAGGCATCCTCCTGCGGTGACGGTGTTAAGAAAATTGGCCCATGATACGTCGAAGGCATAGGAAGCAAAATCTGCTACTCTGGAAGAAGTCGTGAAGTTCAATAGCTTCTGGTGGTACTTGATTGCGGTTGCGTAGTTCGAATGCGTTATCATCACGCCTTTGGGCTTGCCTGTTGTACCGGAGGTGAACACTACATAGAGCAGATCGCCAGGTTGTACGCTGTTGTCTTTGCCTTCCAGATTCAATTGGTTATGTGAACTCTTCGACAGAGCTAGTTCGTTCGATAGCGTCTGGTGGCCAACAACGAACGGTTTAATGCCAGCAAGGCCAAAAGCTAGAGACTCTGTAGTTGAATCGCTGAGAACTATCTTCGCCTCGACTTGTTGCACAATAGTCCGGAGTCGTTCTTCGGGTTGAGAAATGTCCAGAGACACCGAAGCGCCGCCTGCTTTCATTACTCCAAACATCGCTACTGGCATCCACATTGACCTTTCGAGACACAGAGGAACAATAACACCAGGTCGAACACCGAATTCAGCCAGTTGCCACGCCAGCACTGTTGATAGCTTATCAAATTCAGCATATGTGAGACTTCCGTTCCATGCTTGGATTGCCAATGCGTTCGGTGCATTGGTCATTCTCTCAGCGACTCGAGAGGCCACTATGTCGTGTACACAGGCATCCACAGTTTCTGGTAGTTCCGCGTTCCAATTCCAGATCTCGTGCAGGTCCTGTGCGCTGGCTTTGGGAAGGTCGCGTACTTTGGCGGAGATTGAAGAGGGTTCACAGAGCTGCTGCAGTATATGCTCTACTTGCTGAATCAGCTTCTTTGCATCGGCATCACTCATTACCATCGAGTCGTAGACTATCTGCAATTGCAAAGCAGAGCTGTCTGGCCGAAAGTTGATGGTCAGGGGGTAGGTGTTGAACGCATCCAGCCCGGAAACATTGCCCTCAACGCCAATTTCATCAATATTGTCTTTGAACACAGAGTCTGGACATCTGGCAGACAATTGGCTTGGAAGGTCTATCAACAAGAGAGAATTGAATTGGCATCCGTGAGATGCTTCTTCACTTATTTGGCGGATATTCTGAAGCCCAGTCTGTTCATATGGAATCATCTCCATCGATTGTGTCTGAACTTGCTGTAGGACTTGTTCCACAGTAGCGTCTTCTGGGAAGGCAATGCGGATAGGAACAGTAGCGATAGTCGGCCCAGCGATACGCTCAATTCCAGGAACGGAAGCTTGACGTCCTGATATTACAGCTCCGAATAGTGTGTCAGCAGAAGAGCTGCCGTTATGCCAGGACATTAAGATAGCCCATGCGGCCCGAATGATAGTTTGCGTAGTGAAACTGCTGATGGGCCACTGGATGTTCTCAATACGGTGCTCAATGCTTTTGTCGGCTTGCGGTGTGTGAGTGGGAGGAACGATAGGGAACGAAGGTGCTTCGAGGGCCGAGAACTGCTGTTTCCAGAATTGGTCGCACTGTTCGCCAGGTAGAGAAATAATTTGCTTAACGAGTGGTTGAAGAGACATCAGACTTTCAACTGACTGTCCTTGGTATGCCTTCTCAATAGCATCTTGTAGAAGTACAAGAGACCAGCCATCGTATATTGCGTGGTGTTGACTCCATGTGAGGAACTTTTTCTCCTGGGTGCTGTCGGTAATGATACCAAAATCGGCCAGAGGGGCTCCTAAGCCCATACAGCTGTCCTTGAGTTTACTTTGGTGCTCAACCATAGAACTACTCCAGCTCCACGATAAAGGCTTGTTGATCACAACTTGTACCAATCCTTGACCTGGTAGATCGATTATGCGACTTCGAAGTATGGAGGCTTTTGAGACAATCTCTTCACAAGCTTGTTGCAGCCTTGCGACGCTGACATCGGGTCTTAGCTCAAGTATTCCGTGGGAAATGTAGCCTCCTGGTCTCATTGCTGTCAAGGCGAGAAGACCTTGTTGGAGAGGTGTACATGGAAAGATATCCTCCACTTGCGAAGGCTCCAAAGCCTCTGAACTCCCGACGGAACACAACTCTGCCGCTTGCCTGCAAGCTTGGATAGTGTCGATCTCCCCCTTCAGAAGCGAGAAGGGATGGATGGGTTCATCTTTAAGACGCTTGATGTCGCGAATTTTGAGAGCGAGGTCTTTCAACTGTGGATGTTGAAATACATTTGCGACAGTGATAGAAAAACCTTCCTGTCTCGCAGCAGCCACGAGTTGTATCGCCTTCATAGAGTCACCACCGATGCGCACGAAGTGATCACTTGTGGATATCTTGCTGCGTTCAATACCGAGCACATCCGCCCAAAGAGCTTGCAGCTTTATTTCCATGGGGGTGACTGGCTCAGTGTGCTCTTGAGATGATGATGAGTGCAGATCAAGCAAAGCACCGATTTCACGCAGAGCCCGCCTGTCCGTCTTGCCTGTAGCTGTCATAGGTAGCCTCGCAATTGGAATGAAAAAGCTCGGCACCATGTAAGACGGTATGAGCTTTGGCAGCTCTTTCTCAAGAGTAGCGATAATTGGAGCTGCTTTCTCTTGCAATGCGGCAGAGTCCTCTGGTGATATTCCGAAGAGTGTGAAAAACACTGCTAGACTTTGGGTGTTACTGCTAGCTGGCGTAACCACCTCAACGACTACTTGTGAGACTGCTTCCGGCGCCAGCACTTGACGCACAAGGTGCTCGATTTCGCCTAGCTCGGTACGTTGGCCACGGATTTTGACTTGGTTGTCATTGCGTCCAACGAAGATAAGCGATTCTGTGTCATCCAAATCGTACCTCACTAGATCACCAGTCCTATACAAGCGTCCACATCGACCTGGCGTTTCTGGTCCATTACCCCGAAGGAGAAATGATGGATCCTCAATGAAAGCAGCTGCGGTTTTGTCGGGGTTGTTAAGATATCCCCCTCCTACGATGGGACCTTCGAGCCAGAGTTCCCCGATTGTTCCGATAGGGGCTAAACGATGCTCAATCTTGGATTTGGGATCGGAATGTACGACCCAAAAGTTACAGCCGATGGCTTTTCCTATTGGGGGTTCTTTGGTATCGGAAGGATAGACCTGTTGTATAGTACTTGTGACTGTACATTCAGCAGGACCATAAGTGTTAAAAAGCTTTGGTCCGGGATGCGTCTCAGATTCCCTCCACCTCACCACGTCGCTAGTTTTCAATGCCTCGCCAATAAAGAGAATGTTCTCTAAACCTCGCAACGTGGAAGGCTGTAACATACGCGCCACAGTTGGGGTGAGATGTATGTAATTGGCGCGGAGGCGGTTTATCGATCCCGCAATATCGAGCAGCCGGTCGCTCTCAGACGGAATGCAAAGACAACCACCCGAAGTTACTGTGTGCAGTACATTGGACCATGCAACATCAAAGGCATATGATGTGAAATCGAAAACTCTGGAGGACTTATTGAAGCCTAGTTGTGGTTGATGGCGGATGGCGCTGCGGAAATTAGAGTGTGTTACTATTGCGCCTTTGGGTAGGCCTGTGCTGCCTGAAGTAAAGACAACATATAGAGTCGGTGATACTGACGATCTGCTGAACAGAGGTCGTAGATCGTGGGCTGTGATGTTATCGGCGCTGGCGAGAGATCCTTTCGTCACCAGCAAAACGCTAGCATCCGAGATTCTCGATGCGAGCGCATGGTTGACTTGTGACGACAAGATGACTTTTGCATCCAGTTGCCGCACAAGGCTTTTCAGACGGTCGTCGGGTAGTGAGGTGTCAAGCGCAACACAAGCAGCTCCTGCTTTCATAACTCCAAGCATGGCGACTGGTACCCACATTGACTTGTCGAAGCAAAGTGGTACTAAATCGCCCTGGCCGGTGCCCATCTCATTTTTCAACTGCCAGGCTAGTTTGGTGGAAAGCTCGTTCAGTTGCCCGTAGGTAAGATCACCGTCCCAAGCGTAGACTGCAGGCGCATTTGGAGTTTCCAATGCTCTTTCAATGACCAAGTCATGGACATATCCATCAACGGTTTCAGGAACTTCGGCATTCCATTTCCAGATATCGTGGATATCTTGACCGCTGGTGGTGTCGAGGTCTCGTACTTTAGTTGACTCTAACTCAGAGAGAGGTTGACAGAACTGTTTCAAAATGTTGTCAAATTGATGGACTAGTCTTTTCGCAGCCTTCTCGCTAATTACAGCAGAGTCGAATGTTACGTCCATGTTCAAGCTAGATTGGTCTACAAGACATTTCAAGACCAGTACCTGAACGTTGGCAATCTCCGGTTCGGTATATTTTTCAAAGGCCGAGCTGAATGCGTCTGATCCTGCATCCGATTCAGATAATAGGCCTGATCCCGAGAGAGTATCTGAACCAGAGAACACTTCCGATCCAGAAGGAGTGGCTGATACGGAAGAAGATCCAACACCCATAGTTTCAACTTCTTCCAAACTGTCCAAATTTTGAGCGGACAGACAAGTTGGCGATTGTATCGATACCAATGATCCGAACTGACATCCGCGGCAGGTTTCGTCGTTGATGGAGCCGATATATTTCAGGCCCCCCTTTTCCCCCCAAATCGCCAATTCTTCTATCTTGGTTTGGACTCGACGAAGGAATTGAGCGATAGTTTCGTTTTTATCCACCACTACACGAATGGGGACAGTGATGGTTTCTCCGCTATCAGCCTGGATGGCAATGCCAAACCCAGTGTCAAGAGACGCTCCGTGCCAGTGGAGAAGGGTGGCCCATGCAGAGTTGATGATGGCGGAGGTGGTGAGATTGTTTGCTGGCCACTTCAAGTGTTGGACCAAGTGCGTAATAGAGGTGTTTGCTACCGGTGTGCAGGCAGTAGATGGGAGAATGGGGAATTGTGGTGCTTCGAAGCCGGAGAACTGCTTTCTCCAGAAGTCGTCGACTTCTTTCATTCTGTCACCGTTGCGGAGGTTCATGGTACTCATGGCTTCTGGCGTTCCGAAGTAGTGTTTGCAATATTTTAAGCGACGTTGTTTGATATTCGAACCGATATTTTGAGTATTTGAAGGAATATGGTTTGATTTTCGAACCAATCTTGGGAATAATTCCTGGAAGAGAAGTTGTCCTTGTCTTTTGGCACTTCTCTACTCAGGTCTATGCCTATATACATATGTTTACAATCGCGCCGTCTCACCGATAGAGTCCATCTGTCGTCTTTCCTCCATCGCATCACGAATACGGAGAGCTCACTCGTTGTCAGAGATGCACATTCGTGATCACAACTATGTCTGGCAAAATCCCCGCCCTCACGGAGGCGCCAGTCATGCCTGTCAAGTGGATACAAGCTAAAAGATGAGAAGAAAAAGGCAAGAAAGAGAAGAGCTGAGTCGTTCATGGAAAAACTCTTCCCTCCTTACGAATTAGGGTAGGATGGTGGGACAAGAACGTTGAAACAAAATGCCAATTATAATTTCAATTACTTGACTACCTTCCATTACCTTACTATCCCCC
>AYLM01000437.1:0-10231 GCA_001625345.1 Cairneyella variabilis
CTTTAAATTAGTGTTTAACCTTGAGAACTAGAAATGTATACTTTTTTTTAAAAGTTTGGTCAGTGGAGTAAAATACGAGAAGTTAATGCAAGCAGGCAGGATCAAGATGAGACTTGGTTAGCAAATTCTATGGTAGTGCCTTGGCCTTTATATAATTCAATTGTATTATTTTAAATTACACTTTTTTCCCCCTTATACGTTAACGTCCATGGCCTTCAAAGGCATCATTCCGCAAATGGTGGAGCAGCTCAAGGCGACGCTCCTCATGCATGCGTTTCGCCGTTACTCGCTCAGGATAGTTACGCATAAACATGTTTGTAAAATGAGTGCCATAGTGGATCTTCTCGCGGAATTCAGGCAAAGGCTCAATGACAGAGGAGAAGTTTGGTTCATGGAAATAAGCAAATGCGAAGCGCTCAGATGTGTTCAAACCGACTTTATGTGGCGTCGAAGGGAGGATGTCGTTGGTAAGGAACTGCATCATATCGCCTGTGAGAGAGGGTTAGCTTCTGCTAGCAACGTGGAGATCCATTCATCTTACCAGGGAAGACTGTTAGAGTGTTTTCAACAGGAGGCACAAAAAGCCACTTCTCATCATCTTCGTTCAAACCAGCGGCACTGCTTTGCCAGTTCTTGATGGATTCCCCCTCAACACGAGGTCGCACAAACAGACCTCCTACCTCATCCTGGCCTGCAATGACCAACAAGCCGTAATCGGTATGCGAGCCAATGCCACGGCCAAGCTTGCCCTTGCCGTTCGTTTTGTCGACCTGGGGAAAGCGTAGAATACGCATGTGGTGCCACCCATCCTGTGTTTGCTCCAGCAAGGCATTCGGATTCTTGAGTCCCAAGCCCAAAGCTGTGAGCTTCAACAGCTTTTCCCCAGATTGCCCAAGCAGATCCATCAGCAGATTCATCCTTGCCTTGTACGTCACGTTGGGCCATGGACAGGGTCCATGACATGGCCAGTGATTCTGAACCCGGATGTCCGACTCTGGCAGATCTTTCGTGACGGTGAAAATCTCAGAGTAGTCTGCGATTCCGTCGGTAAGCTCTTCTCCCGAGGCTATATAGCCTGAAAAGCTTTGGTCGTCAACGAACTTTGCCTTCTTTTCGAACGGTTGCTGGAAAAATTCCTTGGAAGTCTGAAAACAGTCGCGTAGAAGTTTTTGCTGAGCTGTCGTCATCTGGATCTGAAAGATTCCGGTCTTCTGCCAGGCATTAATCATAACTTTGCCGATGCTATTGCCTTCCTCATTATCTTCAACCGTATCTGGAAGGACAAATGTCTCCAGGTTACCAACAGAAGCCTTATGATGAGGAGGCATCTTTCTCTCAGCAGCAGCCAAAGAGTTGGCTACAAGCCTGTTAGAAAGAGGAGGCGGCATTGGTGTGGTGAGAGACGGTTGATGTGGTTTTGGGAATTTTGACGGCAGGGTTTGGGGGAATTGGCTGGCGCAATTCTGTGATAGCATTCTCTTGGCAGTGGCTAGAGTGTTGATAACAAGTCCGTTAGAAACGTGAGGCATGTTTGGCGTGGAGTAGGATAGTTGATAAAGTCTAACAAATCTTAAATAACTGATAAGATTCTGTGATCGAAGAAGAGTAGAGTGTGAATATAATATCTATCATACATAAACATTTGCAACCCCGGCGGAATTCGAAAGATAAATGACTTCTTCGACTATCGTTCTGTAACGAAATAGATTTACAAATCGGTGCGATATCCAAGTTTTGGCTTCAAACCTTATTGCGGCCAGACCGCATTCTATTTTCGCCTTGTTGATCGTCTCTCAGTTTCGAATTCTCAACAGCCCGCTCTTCCGCCCAGTCAGGAGTCATGGCCTTGCAGGGAAGCATGCCGTGATTTGGAAACCGGTTGTATTTCCTTACGGGGATACGATATGTTACTATCCCCCATCCCCTAAATAAATTTTTTTGGCATGGAAATACATACTATCTATCCTTCCCTTCCCCCCAAATAAACTCTAATCAGACACTTTTGTGGGCTGGAGGCACTGAGTATATATTCAGATAGACTACAAACTCTCCAGCGCCGTATAAAGACTAAGATCTAATCTATTCTTAGGGCTAGGGGTCGCTGTCCATCCAAACTGTGGCAATTTCTAGCAGATTCTATTTGCTAAACGTCTTGGATTTCTACCTGCTATCAGTTCAAATTAGAGTTTACTTAGAAGGGGAGATGATAGAAATTTTAAGGTTTAAACCGTGGTGGGGAGATAGTACTATTGTTCCAGCTCTTCGGAGTGGATACACGTACCCGGGCGGTTGGATGGCAAAGGTAAATCCACCACTGCCGTGTGGCTTTCCGGTGATATTTTTCACCAATCAGGGCACAGCAGGCGTGAGTTAGGTTCGTATAGAGAAGGGATAATATTTTATTAAAGGAGCTATGGGAGGTATTAAGGGCCTTGCTAACTGAACGCTAAGCGAGCTACGCTAGTCCATAGGCATAGTTACCCTGTGAGCGGGGACGGCCCGCGGTGGGCCGGAAAAGCTTACCCGCCGGTTGTTGAAAGGCGCTAAGAGAATGAGTCAGCGGTGGTCCTTAAGACCTGCCGTAGGTAGATCAATGAAACATCATCCCTCCTCTACACGAACTTGACCCGCGTCTTTCCGGTGAGTTGCGTCAGCCTTGATGCAATGTCCTTCCGCTAGAGAATTTTAAACTTTAGTAATTTATTAATAGACTTCTCTAGAATGGCCCTATTAAATTTTAAGAATTTTTAGTGATAAAAGAAATTCTATTTAAAAAGGAAAATCATCCCGAACTTTCTTCAATCCGCCCTTGTAAGCGATTTCGATCTGCGGAGGCACGCAAGCATGAATTATTATTGTTATTATTATATTTTACCAAATCGGATCTAAGATCCAAATCTTGCAGTGTATTCTTCCCTAGGTCCAAGGAGACTGAAACAACCTGACTCCGCAAAGAAATGTGATTTCAAAGGACCCTCGATCCTATTGTATATTGCAAGATAGAGAGATCAGGTTTCTCAGTTTTAGATTCAGAGGGGTCCGTCTTTCGTGGTTGAGAGTAAATCGGTTATATGCTCAACATACTTCTGAAGATCTTCTGAGTCTGAACGACAGTGGTTTAAAGCGATTTTATGGACTTTGAAAGTGCGAGGTAGTTGCGGGAAAAGGGTGCCATCTTATCTCCGCGAGTCAGGCAGAATGTAGTCCTCTTTATAACGCAATACAGACGTCTCGCTTTAGGCTTTTGCATTATAGGTGCGATAATACATGGCATGCGTTAACGCGTGGCAATCTCTTTTCAGAAGTATTGAGCAGATAGTCAGGTGATTGCGGAATGGTTATGGTCGGAAGAGAAAGTTATCTGAATTTTTCTATATAAGGTCTGATTGAGTATATATAGTGATAATCCTGGTTAGTGAGACTTAGGATAATATTTATTATCTAGCCGAAAGGGGTAATGCTTATAGGGCACTAAAATAAAGAGTAAGACTACTATATCGGTGTGACAGCCCAGCTATTCCCAGCTACGCTTAGTCATATGCCCTAGTTCACCGCAACACGCTAGCGAGAGCCCCCGCCCTAAAAGTTTATGTATTTAGAGTCGATTCTTACAGAGGATCCTTCTTCTTCTTTAGCTTTGTTTTCTAGTCAATACAGCACCTTCTGCAAGAGTCGCCTTTTGCGTGACACCCTTTGCAGAGCCGTCGCAATCGGCTACTGTCGAGTACAATAAGGCCAACAAACAATATTATTGCAATATATCGATACAATATATGATTTTGGTTTATCAGTCTAATAACGATACGTAAGTCTATTTATTAGTATAATAACAATATAGGGTTGGTTTATTGCGATTATTGAACAATATAAATAGAGGGGTAAGTTAGCGGTAATAAGGGGGTAGGCAGGGGGCATGCTAAGCTTAGGTTAGCCTAAGGAGCCTGAAATTAGTGTCTTAGGGGTTAAAGCTAGCGACCTTCGCTAAATTCAGGCCTTGGCTTCCGGCGCCTAGACCCCTAATTTCCAGGGCTAAGGCCTGAAATCTTAGCGAGCAAAGTCCTAATACGCTCGCTAAACCTTATCCCGTTACCCTTCCCCCTTTCTAAACTCCCCTCTCCCCTTTGAACTTTTAAGCTTTTGTATTTAATACTTCAATTTAGCCTCTATATAAAGTCTATATAGAGGCCTATCTCCCCTCCCCCTCCTTTAGTTATATATAATTTTTAAAGCCTTCTTAAGTTTCTCTAGAATACAAGCTTGTATTGTTCAATATATTGTTATTAGGCAAATATAATAAATATAGTAGTCCTATTGCTATAATATAATATGATAGAAGGTGGCTCTTATTGCGATATTATCGGAGGGGGGTTTATTGGACCAATATTATCATATCGTTATTGTGCGCGATACTGGTATCGACATTGAAATATCCGACACTAGATGTTATATAAATTTTTAAAATTGCTGTGTTTCAGTTAGGAGGGGTATATTAGCTATTTCTAATATAATATATAGCTAGAATACCCCTTTTTAGTGGTATATAAGTAAGGATTTGGCCAAGTGTGGTATATAAGTAATTTTTGAAAGGCAGAAGTGGTATTTTATGAAGGAAAATTATCAAGTATGCCATATAAGCAAAAAGCCGTTGTTTCTAACCCCATGCTGTCTCTCTCACACACGCTCTCTTTGTTGTTTGCAGTTCAAGGCTTGCAGATAAGTATTGTTCGCGTTGCTGCATGCGCTTTCTAAGGATTCATTTCAAAGGTTGAAGAGTTTGGAGTTTAGAAGTCGTGGGTTCTTGTGTCTGATTTATATTCTCCTGCTGCCTACAGATCTTCGAGTTGATATCGTGTTCTCCTTGCTCCTCGAGCTCAGTGTTAATATAAATAGTTCCTATTGTTTATAGTCTTTCATGCTGCAAACCTTTCTACCGTATGAGAAAGCTAAGCATATCTCGAACTTTAACAGAGAAAGTTTTTCGTACCGTTAAATGGTGAGGTATCGTATCCTCAGAATCAGGTTCATTTCGCTTTTAACCCTCGCCTTCGTTCTGTATACGTGCTTTTTTCCAAGACCTTTGAGATGATGAAGCCTTGATTGCGCAATTCCAGAGTCTTCTATGTAGCCTCATGCAGCCCCATACCGAGTAGCCCATGCAGCCTCATGCAGGATACCTCATTAGCGGCTGCAGCCTTGCGGTCACTATCTCAGCCCCTCCCAAGTCGACGATGCCTCGAGAAATCATCCCACCATTGCTCACCGCAGCTACATCTCAAACCTAACGACCACATTGACGAGCTGATTCGCATATCCGAAGAGATTGGACATATTTGCGCAAGGTGGAGACGAACTCACAACTAGCATGCCGCCCATGCGTGATGATGATCCTCGAGCTTTCGGAATCCCCTCACCTTCAGGCAGAATCCGTCGAAGAATGTCATTCGAAGGCTTACCGGCACGTCTGCCTGCCGTCTCCCTGGGAAAACGAGTCCCGTCACCTCCTCCTAAAATTCGGCAGGCTCCTCGCTATGATGATGGTGATTCCAGTCGCAGACAAGTCCTATCACCTCCTCCAGCCCGGCGCCGGGTGTCCTCCCAAGAGCCGCCTCGCATGCCGCGTGGTTCCGAGATGCAACGAGTCCCGTCGCCTCCTTCGCTCAATCGACGGCGAGAAGCTGCCCGCAAGGACGAACGCGCATTCAGTAACAATGAGCCGTTGCCCATCCCGGTGATCCACCACGTTTCCGGGTACCAACCGGTCGCGTTTCCTCCTCCACCCGAGTCTCGCAGACGGTCCTTCGACGACCGTGATATTCCGCGTCCTCGCACTCCGCAATCGCTATATCCAAATATTAATAACGGATATTTATCCCCTCCAGACCTAGGCGACCACTTCTCGCCTGGAAGTGATCAACCACAGGGACTAAAGCGCTGGAAGAGCGAACGAACTCCAGGCCCTAGGAATTTGAGCCCTGAGCCTTTGGTAGCCTCAGCCGACTCGACATTTCGGGCGTCGCTTGTTTCATCATCAGGAGTACTCGGGGACCGGGCATATCAGTACAGGGCACTTCAGGACATGGAGTTTAGACTGGTGAGAATATTCCCGGAAAGAAAAACAATGATCAAGTGCGAGATAATTCACGCTTCTCTTGAAAGTCCACCACAATATATCGCTATTTCTTACGCCTGGGGAGATGCCGGGGACACTCGAAAAATTGAGCTGGAAGGTTCGCTTATTCCCGTCGGTGTCAACCTCTATGGTGCCTTGGAGGCCGTCCGCCAGAAAGTCCAATCTGTACTTGTCTGGGTGGACGCTCTTTGTATAGATCAACAAAATAGATATGAGAGAACCCAGCAAGTCCAGCTGATGACAAGTATATACTCGACAGCTGACTCAGTGGCCGTTTGGCTGGGCCCAGAAGAAGACGACAGCGCACTAGCAATAGATTTACTCCGTGCCGTGGCAGACCAAGCGGATTCTCCAGACAAGGTGTCACGCTTAATCTCATCTCGAGTTGGAAAACCTGACCTCGCCGCTGTAGTCTCTCTGTTCGAGAGGGACTATTGGAGAAGACTTTGGGTTGTTCAGGAAATCTTCAATGCAAGCGATATCACAGTGTACTGCGGATCTACCAAGCTTCCGTGGAAGGTGTACCAACTCGCTTCTGACGCTTTCAGTCAACACAGGGCTGACTTGGATTACTACTTTCCTGGCGGTCGGAGAGATAGCAGACGCCATACAATCTCACCAAATCAGTTCAGTTACTCGCAAATCTTAGTCTATCAAGGGCCCGGGAGTCTACCAGATATTAGCTCCTACAAGAAACTCAGAGAAGGGGCCCTGCTCGAAGCATTACGTGCCTGTAGGAGGAAGCTTGCCTCAGATGCAAGAGACAAGCTGTTTGGGATCTTTGGTGTTTTGCCAGAGGAAACACGCAAGGAATTTCGTGCTGACTACAGCCTTTCAGTCAAGGATGTATACACGGAAGTTGTCGACTATCTCCTCAAGACAACAGAGCGTCTGGATGTCATCTGCGATGCTATTCATTTCCCAATCCACACAGGCTCGGCCAATCTACCCTCGTACGTTCCAGATTGGTCTCACATACCTCAAACAGCTGCCATGGGCCATAAATTTAACTTCTCAGCGGCAGGTACGACCAAGGCCAATTGCAGATTTCTGGATGAACGTCTCAACAAGCTTGAAATTTCCGCCATCTACCTCGATACTATTAGCATGCACGGCATTTCCGTAGGCACTCTTTGTACATTGGGCGACTACCTCATGGCATTTCTGCAATGGAGGGCCATGCTCCTAGCAAATCTCGAAAACAAAAAGGAAGAGTACAGTGAATTGGTACTGGAGGATTTTTGTAGGACCTTAAGTCTTGGTCAGGTTCCTCCGCCCTGGGATAGGTCTGACCAGTGGTTGACCGTCTGTTTCCACGTATTTGCTTCCTTACTCCGCGAGCGACTGCCTTATTTGCCACTGGATCCAAAACTGCAGAGTTTCGTCAACGCAAAGGTGGATATTGAGTTTAAGGCCCGCAGGCAATTTCTCCAAGAACACTTTGGCAATAGGATGATGGGGCGTTGCTTCTGTCTCACTAAGGAGGACCGGATCGGAATGGGCTCTGGCTTCATGTTGCCCGGTGATGTCGTCGTAGTTCCTTTGGGCTGTTCCACTCCAATCCTTCTACGTCTAGAAGGCACGCGTGGTGAGTATCGATTTGTCGGTGATATATATATCAATGGTTATATGCGTGGGAGGGCCGTTGACCAATTGGAGGATGGGAAAAGAGAGGTGAGGAAATATGTGCTCCATTGAAGGAGCAGGAACAATAGTCGAAGTTTAATGCTACTGTCTGCTTTATACCAGCTTCAGCCTGCCCCTTAGATGAAGCCATCCTCTGGTTAGTGGCCCATAAATGATCAAGCCCACGTTCGAGGCTCTTCTTTAGCCGCACGAAGCGACTATTTCGAGCACCTTCGTGGTCGCGGGCACGTATAAATCAGTCGATCACTTACGCGCCCTGCCTGGCTCATGTGTTCTTCAATCCCTCCCCGTAATTGGGAAAAGAGAAGTCTTCACAATGTTCACAAGACTTCAGCAGTTCTATGAGAAGCTTCATAGAGACTGTCCTTCACAATGCCTAGTCGATCAGATTGAGCGGTGCAGTTGGTTTTCCAGCCTTCGGCGCACACCGCAAGGTTTAGCTTTGGAACTGTGCGGGAGAACTTGTTGAGTTCGAGAAACAGCTCCCAGACGTACAACCAGACGAGTTCGAACCACCGGCGCAGAGCAGCTGGTCGCCCCCGCAGAACTTACTTTAAGTAACAAAGTTTCGAACGGCGAATAACGATACAGAAGGTATGGAGTAATGTAAATTCTTGAGCTGGCACAGCTGAGACAACATGCCTTTGGGCTTTTCTTTTTTTTGGCTTTTATGGAAACAGGGACTGATCTCTTCAGATGAACTAGCCAAGCGTTCGCTCAGAATCCAGAAAGCTTTTCATGAGTCAGCTGCTCGACCTGTTGACAGCCGCTTAGTAAACCGGATTATGCGACTTTGGTTACTAAGACCCGAGCTCTTCGACATAAATCAAGTGGGCAAATCAAGATATCAGCAGAACGGTTGGCATCAGAGCATGCTTGTCTGCAAACTGAAGAGGTTGATCTTCATTCGAGAGAGATACCATCAAACGAGGATTTGGATCAGCTGCTTGACAATGTGAGCATTGAATATCTCAAGACGCTGTAGGTGAAGTATCCTGAGAATGACTGACAGTTGGGATGAGATCGCAGAGTCTTGGGTGAATTGAGAAAGGTACCCTAGTTATTGCTAAAGCCAAATATAAGTACAATATCTGGAAGAGTTGTGCAAGTAAAACTCAGCAAATCTGCAATAAATCATAGTTAGCAGCATCTCCATCAAACATTACCCACCATCGAGATGAAAGTCAAGAAAACAAGCAAGCAGGATATTGGCATCAATACCTATACTAGAAGACTTAGCGCCTGATAGATAGGCTGCGTCATTAGTTGAAACCTCGGTCTCTCGCAAGCGGTCCGATTAAGATGAAGAGCTTCCACCCGAGAGTCATCACGGTATAGAGCAATTCTTTGGCGCTCTGAAAGTATCCACCCTTTTAAGCTGAGCCTAACAACGCTAGATAAATTAATTGAGCAGATGCTTAAGTTTGAGCATGCTTTAGAGATCTCAGTCCTTGACAACTTAGCATGGGCCGTACTTAAGAAACAGAAGCTGGAATATGGGCGTTTGATCAACAAGACGCGGCCCTACAACATATGGCAACATATAGCAAGGTGGGAGATAGAGAATTTGGATAGAGAAATTGAGAGAAGAGGGTTGAGAATTGTAATTCAGGACTTAGGCAGCTGGTCTTTGGGCCAAAGAGGTAGGGTTAGATGATAAGGGGATGACGGTGGTTAAGGTCACGGGGTTCAAGTACCTCAAGAAGCTGTAGACGAATTATCCCGCGATCAATAAATAGCGGAGACGGGTGAGATATTTCAAGCATATAATTCTGAAACAGATTAAATGCTTGGAAGGGCTCCCGTACCATAAATCATTTTAATTTTATCGGTTACCCTAAACTATCTTCTCGTATATATGATATATCTATATTATTTCATAAGCCCCTTTTGCTTTGCTACTCCGCCTAACATTGTATTTATATATGCAAAAACAGTAATAGGCGCAAGAGTTAAAGTGACTCCAGCAGACGCATTCCAATTGAATCTGTGGCATAATATGACAGCAATAATGGAATATAGAATGATGAAAGGAAATGATATATCGTGAATGCAGCAACATCCCACTCATATTCCACTTGGAATCCCACCCAAGTTTTTGGGTGCTCCCATCATTCGTGAGCTTTGAACTGACCATTTTAGGAAGTCCTGCCCACAGCGGTGAGTCGGGTCTGGTATCTTCTGGATATCGAAGAAGATGCAACAGGTAGTTCCCTCCAATTAAGCCTTTAAACTGATAAGTTCTTGTCCGGTGAGGGGAGTGTATTGCTATTCCCCGGAAGATATTAGCCTGACTGGGTTTCCGGTTGAGATTCCATGTGACTCCTCGTGTTCGTGAGGCAACTTATCTTTCTCTACAGGCTCGACCAGCATTGGTGCCGGGTTGAGCTTGAACTGGGAGGCCAAATTAGTACAACAAACGCCATGCAATGAATGATGAACAGAGCTTACCTC
>AYLM01002330.1:0-18348 GCA_001625345.1 Cairneyella variabilis
AGTTAAGCGAGGTGAAGGTTGAACTAAGGGGGGATTTGGTGTAAAGGGGGAGGGGGGGGAAGTGATGTAATCTAAATACGGCACTTTCCTGTGAATAATGGAAACCCAGACTTGAAAGGCAACCAAAAGTCGCAGTTAATCTCCTTTTGCTGGTTTGGGAAAGTAACGTTTGCGGAGTGGTTCAATGAATTGGGTTTTGGCTTTCTTTCACATTTTTTATCGACAACATTTCAAACTTTACTTAATGCACATTTAATCTGCCCGATACAGTACTCAACGGCTATCCCTCGCTCTGTTTGAGCCGACTGACCTCCCCTCGACCTCTACTGCTTGGGAGCCACAAACCCCTCACACTCCCAATCACACAACCACCTTCCTTCCACTGTTCTCCCCTTCAAGCCTTCAACCTTGACTCTGATCTCCTCTCCCGGCACGAGGTCAATGAAGTTATCATCCCAGACTGCGTCATTGCCTCCCTCTCCAACCGACACACCTAACATGAGCCCCTTGACCGGAGCACTGGCACTCAACACCACCTCGTTCTCCCCTTCAACCTCAACCCTCACTAAATTTGCTCTCTTGCAGAATTGCACCGAGCGTAAAGGCTCCGGCCAATCAACCCATCTGGCTACTCGCTTCCCTGTATGCATATCCTCTAAATACGTAGCTATGACTGCCGTATCCGCACTCGGAATCTCCAGCTCGCCGATTTCCGTCGTGCCATTTGCTTCAAGCTTTATCTTTCTCTTCCTCTCGTCCCGTGGCAACTCAATCTCTTTCCCGCTTTCAATATCGAATGCTTTGAGAGTGAGCACGGCATCGAGAGATGAGACACTCGAATTAACGGCCCAAATTGAGGCCTTGTCTTTGCGTGCTGGGTAGCCGGTGGACATGTAGTTGCCAATATGCCCAGTGACGAGACGTTCCATGCCTACTCCAACTGGAGCGAGTGCACGTTTAGTGACGAAGTACGAGGATTTGCGGTTCAGGCCGTGATCAACCAAAGCCCAGCTATTCCCCGGCCAGATATCATTTAACTGCCACACCAGAATCCCACTACACTCCTCCCTTCCTTCTTCCTTGAACGCTCGTCTCCAATGATTATACGCGTATCTCATGGCTTCGGCTTGCATATACTGCGTCGAATAGATGAAGTTACTGAGAGGGTGGAAGAGAGAGCGGATGTTGGAGCCGGTGTACAAGGGGTATAGACGTTGGTGGTTTGGGCCTTTGTCGTGTGCGTCCAGGGTTGTAGATTGCTGGGAATGGTATTAGGGAGGGAATGAAGGAGGAGTTCAGCAGAAGGGAACTTACCCAATGCCTCTCTGAAGGTTTGGTTACGGCTTTATGTAAAGTGCGCAAGGATGGTGCAGACTCGAAGCCGAATTCCGAGACAAAGCGGCTGGTGTACGCTTTGTAGTCTTGGTAGGGGGAAATTTTGCCGTGCCATACTGTTCAACATCCCTTGTCAGTTTTTTTTCGCAAAACCATGTTTTTGGGTATGCTGAGGACCAGTTTCGGCAAGTAAAGGGGTTCGCTTAATCGCTACTCACCATTCCAAATATGCGTATCCCCAACTGTAACATCATTACTCGTCTTCCCACCATACGGACTACTCCTCCAATACGGTACATCGCCAGCTAGCCTCTTACGCACCTCCGGCAGAATCCGCTCATATATCTTCCGCGCCGGGAAATCACTCTTCATCCAATTCCCTTCATCTTCATCTTTCGGATCATACTCCCAACCCCATCTCTCGGCTAACATATAATCTTCATTATTGCCTGCCCAGATAACGAGTGATGCGTGATGGCCTACGCGCTTAATTTGTTGTTCGGCTTCGGTTTTGACGAGGGAGCAGAAATCGGGGGCCGCGGGGTAGTTACCGCAGGCGAAGAGAAAGTCTTGCCACACCAAGATCCCGAGCTGATCGCAAAGATTGTAGAAGTGGTTAGACTCGACGATACCGCCGCCCCAGACGCGGATCATGTTCTGGTTGCCGGATTTGGCGAGCTCGAGCCATTTCTTGTACCTATCCTCAGTAAATCTGGGAAGTAAGTTGTCGCCTGGGATCCAGCAGGAGCCGCCGCAGAATATCCTGACATTATTGATTTCGAATGTGAAGGATGTGCCGGGAGCATCTTGAAGCCTGTGCTGCAGCAACCTCAAGCGCCTGAAGCCCAGTTTCCTCGTCTGCAAGTCCGCGTTGTTCGGAAGAGAGCAAGTGACTATGTGTAACGGCTGAGCTCCGTGCGTGTGAGGCCACCACAACTCCAGTTTCTCAACCGTCACCTCACACTCAAACTTCCCATCACTCCCAACCTTAACGTCTTGCTTTCCAACCGTCCTTCCATCTTGGCTCTTAACCTTAACCTCCACGCTCCCATTTCCTCCCTCCACAACACCAGAGCACCTCACTGCCGCACTCTTCAAGTCATCCGAGACCTGTTGCCTCACAACGAACTCCTCAATCCTGCCTTCATCATAATCGAAAGTCTCGAGCCAAATGGGTTGCCAAGGCCCACAAGTATTTAACGCAGGACCCCAGTCCCAGCCCCAGTGATACTGCGCTTTGCGTACGAAGAGGCGCTCCGGGCCACCAAAATGAACATCTGTGCCGTTGCCGCGATAGCCTATTTGTTTCATCTGTTGTTTGGCGTAGGCTGGTGCGTTTTTGAATCTTAATTCCAGGACATTTTCGGTTGTGGTGGAGGATTGGAGGTGAGATGTGATGTCGATGCGGTAACTCATATGCATATTACACGCTTCTAGAATGAGTTTCGAGTTGAGGTATACGGAGCAGATGGTGTCCAGGCCATCGAATACCAAATGCACACTCTCCTTGCCACTCTGCTTTCCTAACTTAATTGCAGGGAGTGTGGTGCAGTATGTCCAGTCCGCATCATTGACCCATAGGCAATCCAGTTCATTTGAGTCGACGTAGGGGTCTGGGATTAAGTTGTGGTAGAGGAGGTCTAGGTGTGCGACTGTTGGGAACTGGGAGACCGGGAGATATTCTTGAGACGCTGCTCCACTTCCTAACTTTGTTGCCTGCTTGAATTGCCAACCCTTATCAATGAGAAGTCTGGTGAGAGGCATGTATGTAAATAAGTTGCTTGCTTGCAACGCAGTTGAGTGTCGGGCTGCAGGGAGGGAATGCAAGCTTTGATGTTGGAAGGATGCTTGTGAGGGGAAGAGAAGGATGTGGAACGAGGAATTGAATAGCTTTAAGAGAATAGAAGAAGAACAGTAAGGTTCGAGAATAAGGGAGGAGGTTGACGGAGTTGATATAGAGACAGACAGCTTCATCCCACTAATAGCTCGACACAGAGCTTGGCGGGGTACAGCGTTTCCTCTCGTTCCGACAGCGGGGCACTACCCCTCACTAAAAAACTCACAGCCTCGCGTTTGGGATGAGCTTACATGTGCATTCATCGAAAGCCAATCGACGTTTAAGACAAGACATGTACAAACCCCTACGTTGGGGCACCCTGTTCAGGGTTACCGAGTCCGGTGCGGAGGATCTGGTTCCACTCTCGTTTGGGATACGTGTTGTACAAAATGGCACGAATTGGGAAAGGGGAGGGAACTTGAACGTTTCTTTCAGCGCTTTATCTATCTGTGTCTATTTTCCGTGGTATCTATCCCAAGTACGTATCCGTTGGCAAATCCTCTACCCACGCAAATTCTAATCCCCGCATCCGTGCCAGAAATCAATGCTCATCAAATAAGACCATGCCCTATGGTCCGCGCAATCCCATATATACAAAGGCATCTGAAAAGGTAGCACTTGCTCCATTCCAGATACCCCATTCCTCTCATGTAAAACTCACGCTCTTATCGTATCATCTCGTATCTGGATTTGTTTAGAAAGCCCTCGCCAACTTGCTGTGACTCCGAATCTTAGCTCCGAAGAAGAAAATGATGTAGATGAGAGCGCATAGACCAAGGGAGATGAATCCAATGGTAGCCATGGCCCAAGTCGTACTCATGTTCTCGAACATCAGGACGCCGAGATGTGCGAGGGCGGCGGCGAAGATGAAGGATGGGATGAGGAAGGCGGCGATGGCGGATGCGGCGACGTTGGGGTAGGAGTCTGTTTCGAATCAGCGAGAGCTAGAGAAAGGGGTTAGGGGAAAGGAGAATGCACCCGTGATGTAGTTCAACATGGAAAGCCAGAGGAGAGGATCAGCGAAGCCGAGGACTGCGCCGGCAACGATTGGAGACCAGTATGATGTTTTTCCGTCGCTTGTGAATGCGAACCAGAGGAGGGTGATGGGGAATAGCCAGACTGTTACCAGGGATGTGATGAATCGAGCTTCTGGGCGGTTGGTACCGTGGATCTTGCGGTCACGAGCGTAGAACCAAGTCTGGACTGGGACGAAAGCGAACATGCACAAGACTCCCACGACGAAGTTGAGGTATGTTAGGTCGGCGGAGATAATGCTAGATTTTGTTAGAATTAATTCGGGGGCCGTTCAAGGCTACCACCTATATATACGAAAAGAGAAAAGGAAGAGGAGACTTACGAGAGGCCATTGTTGACGGCGAAAACGTCGTAAACGCCATCTAGGTACAAAAAGAGGATCCCGTAGGCAAACCCGTTGTAGATGCCGAGGCAGAGCACGATCGGCTCGGTGAACATGATCCGGAATGTCATGGTAGCCACGAATCTCAGCTCCTTCAGGACGTTAACCTTGCTTCTCAGAATCGCGGCCTCTTCCGGGTCGACCTCCTGGGCTTTGGCAGCAGCCTTTGCGATTACAAGTCTTGGCAATGTCTCTGGGATGAAGCACATGATGATCGCAAATCCAAATCCGATGATAACGTTGATCAAGAAAATCCACTTCAGGCCCAGATTCTCGTTTGCGGTAATCCATCCTCCGACTGGAGAGCCCAAACTCGGTCCAACATTCGCACTGACGACAAAAAGTGCCATAGCTTGTCCCGCTCCATCAACATCTCCAAAGAGGTCTGCAATTGTGCCAGCAACATTCGAGAGGGCGGTAGATCCAGCCGTACCACAGAGGAACATGAAGATGATGAGCATAGGGAGATTTCGAGCGTATGCGGTTCCCTGAAATACCATCAGCCAAGCTTCAACCTGGACAATCCACTTATACGCACAAAATTCAGAATCGCATAGCACGTAATGCTAGCAACGTAGACCCATTTTCGGCCTCCAATGTCCCTGTCTCAAGTCAGCGAGGCTGAAAATAACGAGCCATTGTGCGACGTACGACAATGGTCCCATAAAGGCAGGTCCAACTGCATTTCCAACGATGAACAAACTCTGGCCTAGAGTCGTAACCTGAACACTGGAACCCCATTTCGTCTCGATGTCATATTCGGCTCCGACGTAGGTGGTACTGGTCAAGGTAACGAACATCTGCAGAAAGCAGTAGACGGTGATAATTCCCCATCTCTTCCAAGCTGGCCAGTGAATCGGGTGGTGCTGGTCTTGTGCCTTGACGAGTTCGAGGATCGCAATCGTAGTATCGGGGTCTTGTGCGGGGTTGACTAGTCCTTCAGGTGTAACAGCTCCCTTTTCGAGTTCTGGTGATGCGCTGGATCCGCTGTGCTTCTTGTCGCCAATAGTTGGTGTAGTTGACCCCATTGTGATTGTTTCTTGCTCGTAGCAATTCTTTAGACAGGGAAAGAGGTTCGCAAAAGTAAAGGAGTGATAGACGTTGAGGCGCGTCTATCAGTGGTATGAATATGGAGGGAAAGAAGGAAATTCGCAACCATGATACGGCACGCTCATGCAAAGGACTATGGTATTCAAAGTTGAAGGTCGTCACCTTTTCAGTGGAATTGCTTTCGACCTCGGAGGCACTTCTCGGCCGCTTTCCTAGGTCTGCCCTGCCAAAGGGCTTCATGGTCCCACTTGGGATGGTGATGTCGGGATGGGAATTTGTCGGGGGGAAGACGAACTATTTTCTGGAACGTCCGGAGATTGATGTGATTTGTCGTCCTGCCTTATCGCTGCGAGCAAGGCATGAGGTTAATATTTTAGTGAACTCGTAATCAGGAAAAGCTAGAGATAAGGAGCCGGGATGCTTTAGGGTTGGTGTAATTGGTGCTTGTCAGCATCCAAGTGGACGATCATCTCAGGACCAAGAGATTATTTTCTCATGTCAGGAGGCGCCGAGGCAGTGTTGAGGCCATACACCCTTGCATCAGATCATGTGACCGATCAACAACATCTCGTCAGGAAAAGAGAGATGAGAACAGGAAGTCATGTATCTTATTGCCTGAGTGGAGAATGAGACACATCTTCGAAAACACTAGCATTCGGAGATTCGGATTCGATGCGTCAAGCTTCTGTTTGGGTTTCCTGCAAGTATGGGCTGTCATCAAGATGAAGCCGTTCATAGCGGAAGCCGAAGAAAGCAACAAGATGCGATTTCCAAGAAGCTCTGTATCCTTCTCAATATGTGAGGAGACTCTAAATCTGTATATCTAGAAATAGCTGTGTACCATTGGATCAAAAGTGTGGTCGAAAACAATGGTACTATGTCCTTATTGAAGCTAGCCAAAGAATCCGAGTTTCATGATGCGGAGGAATGGTTCGCCATTTTCGTATTGCTCCAGCGCGATCGATAGTGAGCGAGTCTTAGCTTAAGTCACAGATTCCTTCTATTCGCTCAATTGCATGCGTTGTCGACTGTTGCTCCTGCCGCTGTTATCTTCCCTTTTCATCGTCGTCGCTTCCTCTTTAAGCCTGGCGTATCAGCTCAAGAACTTCATCACTCCCATGCACTTCTCACTTTCCCCTGCTTTGTACCTGCCAAATCGGACCTTCATTTTTCTCATCTTCCATGCCTGCTTCCGTAGGCATTTAATGAACACGTTTGAACAATAGTCAACTTGACAGGTCTGTTGGACTTTCCACATTCCGACTTCACCAAGATAAGAGTCATCCGCATTACTCTTAGACCTATTTCTTGAAACTGAGGGACTAATACATCAATTACGAAGATTTGTAGAGCTCAGAGATTCTCAGAGCTCAGAGGACCTCGGAGTCAAGCGCCTTTTCATGGCTCCCGAAGTAAGCAAGATATACTTATAAGTCGGGTAGTAACGCCACCAACTCTTACATTCGGGTCAACTCAGACACCTCTCAAGTCAGGTTGAAACAGTGCCGAGAGAATCAACTGATGTTTTTAAGCACTCCTCAAGTTGACGTCGGGAAAAGAGCGAGAGTGGCCTGCGAAAATGTCTCAACTTTTTGAAACGTTCAGTCAGCTTCAGAGAGCACCAGAGGCCTGCTCTTGACGTTTGCCGACATCTTCAATTAACTTTAGCTCTTGTCAGAGGATCAGAACGGCATCTAGTTGGACACCTTCGCGTAAACTCTGCATAAGGGAACAGACGTCACCACAGAAATTTCAAGAGTGGTTGAGAGGGGCGCTTTGATGATTCATCATTATACCATCACAATACTAAGAACAGCTACCGTATTTGCATTTATTGCTGCTCGTCCAGCGATTATTATTCACCGCTGCGGTTGCTGCTGAAACTTTGATTTTCTGCTGACTTTGAGAGCGGTGCTGCTAGTCATAGTTTTTTTTGGGCAACCCGACCGACACTTCCCCATCTGACATGACTTCCCACCCACATCCCAAAAAAAGTCCTCACCATTCACCAGCATTCTCCTTCCCACAGACAACAACATCCATACATCGCAGAAAGTAAACAACCAACAAAGCAAGCACCTGTGGGTACGATACTAATCAATCTGTAAGTATCTCCCGTTTCGCTTCGACCCTTTCGCACGCTGACCTTATTCTCGCTTCGTCGTCACCTTCAACCCACCAACGCTACTTCATTGCGTCACATTGCAACCACCCATCACAATGACCCGAAGAAGAGCTGCACGTCGTGCAGAAGGTCGCAATGACCTGTACGGATACTTTGACTTCAGCGCTGGCAAGCAAACCTATGAGCAGTCTTTCAAGCATACGACCATCACTGGTCAGGTCGTTTCCAGTATCAAGTCTCCTCACAAGCGCAATAAACAAATGGACAATAATGATGAAGAAGACGAGGATTATAAGGAAAAGCCAAAGAAGAAGGGTCGTTCTTCGCGTTCGTCTCGCCCTCGCTCTGCTAAGCGCAGACAAGTTGTCGAGTCCGACTCCGACACTAACAACGACTCTGATGAATTTGAAGAAGAGCCCAAGAAGGATTCCTCCTCCCGCTCTACTACCTCTCGAATTACCAAGCGCAGAAAGATCATTGTGTCCAATACCGATTCTCATGATCTCGACATGGATGATGAGCATTTCGATCGTCGCCACTCACTTGGCTTTTCTACCGGCATGAGCACGATTGATGATGGTGATGGTGAAGATTCCGCTGCTGCAATTTTCTTCAAGAATCTTCCAGTCGAGGTACGTCCGGTCTTTTCCCAGCTGCATATCCCCAACTCCATCTCAGGCCACAGCCCCCATCTTGATCTTGTCATTATGCGCCTATCGCTCTTTGCACAGTCAATTTTCAAGCAGTTACCTTCTACTACTTGTTCACTACCCAGTGTCGTTTTCTCTCCCGTCTGGGCTTGGCAAATCTCTGTTGAAAGAGACACTGACATTTATTCTCTACGAAGGTGCACCAGCATATTACAACCTTCCTACATAACGATACCGATGTTGCCAAATATGCACTTATTTGCAAGAGCACCGCTGCCTCAGTCACCCAGAGCGTTTGGCGTTGTCGATATATTCGCACCTTCGATATGGTGGAGGGCATGAATGATACCTATGATATTTATTATCATTACAAAGAGTTCCGTCTTGCATCCAAGAACTGGGTTACCTTCGACATGGTTAGGTATGCTGCGGCCCGAGAGCAGGAGCCGGGATGCAATCACTGCGATCATGTTCGGCAGCAGATTTTTGTCATGTGGATGGTTAGAACTCTACTCCTTGGTAAAAGAACCTCAATGAACGTCTATGAAACAGCTGACAAAGTCTGGCATAGAGTCCAATGCCAAGGTTGTAGTCGACAAGAATGGTAATCGCATCATTCGAGGATTAAACTTCCAATTCATTGAGGATTTGCTCCTTGGTACCAACGGGAGATCGTACTTGGACATCATCGACGCGATCTTCAATACCGAGCCCGATGCGACCTCCGAGGACCTCACGGCTATACCAGCTGCCCGCCCTGCCGTACCTGGAACGAGTCTGGATTTCCAGTCAGCCCAGCTTGTTCTTGCTCCGATTTTCCTCAATCCCAAGTTCTTGAATAACAGCGTTTCCCACTTCGACATATCTCAACGTGCTGTTTATAGCCTCGATTTTGACAACCCCATGTTCTTGGAAATGCGTGAAGCTCGATCTTTCATCAACGCCCGCTGGCTCCTACATGTTGTCAACTTCTTCAGATACCACTTATCAGCGGATGGTGAAGGACTTCTTGCCCATCATTTCAAGTCACTGCCGCCATCCCAGCTTCCCCAAGGGTGGGTTGGCCGCATCCAGAATGGCACACAACCTCTTGCGCTTCACTGGAAGGGGGCATATAGTAAGTTGTTCTCTTGTTATTATGTTAATCTTGCTGACTGGCTCTCTAGTGTACATGGACCCGGAAACACTTCATGATCTTAGATCTGGTGGTGGAGATGGCATTTACGAGGATATGTTGGATGTGGATGACAGCTTCCAGGTTTGTAATTCCTCCATTAGCTGGCGGAACAAGTACTCATTCGCACCTAGGATATCTCGACTTTCTTTGATGATGATCCCGAGTCATCTCAACGATGGCCATCTTGGAGCGCTCGTTTCTATGAGCCAAACTTTTACGAGGGGCAACCAAATAAACCCGGTATGAAGAGATTCTGGGGCACATCCCGAGGAGACAAGAAAGCCTATTTCTTCGGCCATGTCCATGCCTTGGCGAGACAACATGGAATGTGGGGATGGCAGAGGCTGAGCATGCTGAAGTTCTACCCTGCTTCTGTGGGTGGTGGACAGACTGTAGATCCCGCGCAGATCTGGGGCTATGAAGGCGTTGTCCTTCCAGGCGGAAGTATGGTTGTCGGTCGCTACGAGTCTACTTTGCACCAACGAGAGGACCAGTCCATTCAATCCGGCCCTTTCATCTGGTGGAACGTTCAAGAGAGCGCTGCGAGTCCACCATTCAGCCGGGAGGAGGCACTCCGCTTCGTCGACAAAGTCAATGACTTTATGGATATCCACGTCAATGATATCGCTTGGCTCCCTTGAATAACCTCCGATGCAGAAACTTCCATTGCGGAATTATCATGGCTTCATCAATATCCACATCTCAGCCTATTTACCTTAGATGTTGGAAAAGTCGCAGCACTATTGGATCCCGCTTACGATAATCACATCAGGCGCCTCGAACTCGCACTACATATCGCTGACATTGTAACTGCAATAGCAGATTGCTCATCTCACTACCAACAGTGTCACACATAGCGATGGCAAACAAAGTTTCGATTTTCGATATACCCCTTGACGTTCACAATCATTTTGCTACATTCGAATCCCAAGATACCCCAACTTCACAACACAACTCGACTCATTTACGAAACACGGTTTCGGTCACCCAGCATATACACATTTGCAATTTCCCCGGCATTCCTTTGACTTTGATTTTATTTGGTCGGCGTTGATTTCTTTCGGACACACGAAGGTTAGATTGGGCAGAGCACATGCAAAAAAAAGCGGTAGAGATTCACGATTTCTTTCATGGACGGTTGATGATTGAGATGTGCGATGGTTTTTATGTGGCCCGGCAATACGACGGATTCACGATTGAATATTCACTCTGGCTTCGTGCTGGACGGTTGGACCAGCGGATGTCTGCTTGCTTTGCCTTGGTTGTTTTCAGGCATGGCTTTGCTTTGCGTTTCCCGTGCACTCCGACTTGCATGGATTATGATGGTGGTGGATGGAACGAGCTGGGGAATGATTGACCCTAGCGATGACTTTTCCGAGATTGATTGATAGTTAATGCGATCCCCTTTCCTTTAATGTGCCTTTACTATGTAATTGTGATGTGACTATGACTTATGTGTGTGAACCATATGATGCTAGGGCCTCTTAACATCCCTCAAAACGTCTCTGCTCCTTAAGCATTTGTAACCGGAACAGTACCCGCCCTTGAAGGCAGCGATGTTGCTCTTGACCTAGCACCAGACCTTGGGGCCGGCGTTTTGGTGAGGAGTATTCGAGATTTTTGTGTTGGGTGGCGCTGGGTTGCAGCTGGATGGGTAGCATTGATCTCTTGACTGCCTTCCTCCACATTGTGCGGGGGAAAGTAGAAGAAGTGATAGTTGATCTTGTAAATGTGGACAAGTTGCCTTTTTTGTACTTGATGACGAATTATGTGTTCTTTTAGATGTACAAGGCGGCTCTACACAGACCATTACACGCCATTAGTTGTCCCGTTGATATTCTGTAAGCTTCAAGATAGAAGGGTCTTTGAGTTCTTGATTTCAGAGTAGTAAATCGGGCCCCATGAAATATTGCGCACGCAGAACACCAAGGCAGGAGCAGATCACTTGCAGAACCAGAGGCACTTCAACACAAAGCACAATCCATATGCCTTGAACATGACTTTGGGTGATTCTCGCATTTCCGAATACTAAGCCTACAAGGTTTTTCGTCTTCCGTAAACGCCATATGCTCTGCCCGTCATGGAGCATAGAAGTAGCTTTCCACTCCAGCTCGCCTAAGCAGATGATATCTCTATTCCTCGATGTTCTTCACGCACTCCCATTCTCCCCTCAGATTCTCTTTCCAGAGACTGACCTTATTATCTCCCGCACTGACCGCCAAGACGTTCCCGCTCAAACTCCAGCTCACTCTCCATAGCACAACTTCAAAGTTCAACACCTTGCAGTTCCACACTTTCGGTTGGCTTGGATCGCTCGTCCAGATTCGTACCGTCTTATCTTGACTCGCGGACGCAATATAGCTTTTCTGCAGCACAGTCGGCGACCAAGCGACGTCTCGCACCCAGTCCGTGTGTCCAACCAAGGGCTCTCGCTCTAGTCTGTATTCCTGAGACGCAGAATCGTAGCTCCACAGCTTCAACATGTTGTCGCTTCCACCCGTAACGAACCTCCGGACACCTCCCTGCCCACCTGCGCTGCTAACCAGAGATCCAGGACTGCTGCTCGGGGCCCAGGAGACGGAGTTGACTCCAATGCCGTGGGCGTGGAAAATCTTATGATCCATAGAGTTATCCTTAAATTCGAGAACGGATACATTGCCATCAGAAGATGCGCAGGCGAGTAAGCAGCCAGACTCGTGTGGTGACCAGGAGATTATGTTGACGGATGCAGTATGGAGTGCGAAATCAAAGACCTTGGTCCAGGTTGTGCCTTGCTCGCGCCAGATGAAGACTTTGCCGTCGTAGCCGGCGGATGCGAGGATGTTGCCATATTTTGGATGGGCCCAGGAGACGGACCAAACTGCGCCTTCGTGTCTGGTGATGTGTTAGTAGGATGCTGATATATATGGCGGAGGAGGGAAACGTGCCCTTTTAATGTCTCGGTCAGACGGTGCGATTCGCCTTCAACTTCGAAGATCTTGACTGTCTTGTCGGAGGAGCAGGTTGCGAGGCGACGACCATAGTAATCAAGAACGGCGTCATGCTGGGAGGCAGTTAGTAAAGTTTTATTGCTGTTGTTGAGAGCGCGTTGTCGCATAAGCTCGTCACTGCTAGAGAGACCTACAATCATGTCATCATGACCCGAATTCGAGATGACTTGTGCCATATTGACCACCGAAGTTGGAGTTTTGTGGTCAAGAAGAGGAGGAGTTGACAGAAGCCAAAAGTTAAGCTCCCTCGTTGCGGCCAAGTTGTTCTCCAGGAGAAGGCTGCCGGGATCGGTGTTTCATTTTTCCGTGGTAGCAGGTGCTGTGGAGATGCTCGGCTTGTGACTGCTCTATATGGCGGGGAAATCCAGATCAACTCATTCTTTGGTCCGGTCGCATTTCTCTTCCAACATTTCTCCTGTTTGCCATCCATAGAGGCAGCTTTAGGTTCAAAGCAACAACTTTCTTTCCTTTACATACTTCTCAGTCAGACTTTTGGATACGGAATAGCATAGTCCATAAGACATCCCAATCCACGGGACCTCGGCTCCAGTTCGATAAAATACTTCGCCTTCACACGGTTGCGACCCTCTGAACAACACTTCAAGAACAGTACATAGAGATCTCATACCATGGCGGACAGCTTGTGTGGACCATCGAATCCTCTGCAGAACTTTCAAAAGCATAGCACCGTTGATCGCACATTGCAACAAGATCGATTACTTCAAAGACAATCGCCTTCACAAGCAAGTATCCCCAAGGCCAGCACTCTTCTCCAACCACGCCACTTTTGCTATATTGTATCTTGACTAACATATATATCCAGAGCTTTCGTTCAACCCCAGATCCAAACGCAAGTTTAGAACCCGAGTTCCAGGCATTTCAAGCAGGGCAATTACCTCTCGAACCCTCCTTTCACCCTCAAGGCCTTTCACATGCGCAAGCACCTCCAAATGTACACCAACCTGGGCCCTCAGGCTGGGTGTTGGACTTCCAACGTTTAGCGATCTCAAGCCCCGCTCCTCAATTTTCACAGCAACCGTTTAGTCCACAGGCGCAACAGAGACATGATACCGGCGGGTGGCATCAAGACTTTGCGCGGCAGCAGAACCAGGTTGCGGGACGGAGTATGAGCCAAATGCCTATGCAGGCAAATTCTGGGTACCAGTTCACGCCGATGATGGGCATGAGCCAGGGTTCTCAATATACTGGCGGCATTCCGAACCTAGCAGGAGAAGAATTCCTGACAATTCCTCGGAAACAACCAGCCGAAGCCTTTGATGAAGAAGCATTTGCTCGGGCATTTGACGAGGCGGCGAGAGCGGAAACCGAGACATCGCAGGAAGCTGGCCATGACCGGCAAGTGGAAATGGGCCAGGATATTACAGTCGAAGAAATGACGGACCAACTGAGAGTGCCACCCGACGAGCTGGTGAACCAAGAACCAATTGGAGCGGACACAATCGATAAAGCGCAGGAAAACCAACAAGACTCTGAGGAAATTGCACGAACGGCAGCACGTCTACTCGACAGCGTCCGACACGATCAGAGCTCCAAGTTTCAAAACAGCCAATTCCTCGAGCTCATGCGGCAATTCAGGGATCGCGAGGCAGTGGTTGAGGGAGACAAGATCTTAGGAATGCCGTTCGAGAATGAGGTTCAGATGGAAGGAAGTGCAGAGGAAGTCAAGGTGGCTTCACCATGAACATGTGTATTATACCATCCAGTCGTCTGACTCGGTGAACAGAAGAAAATTGCATTTTTAGCACAGACGCTTGAGGAAAATGTGGTTCATCCGAAACCTTGGAAAAGTCCGTTCGTTGCGACTCCGCATAATGTAAGTTTGGCAGCACAGTAGCCTGTTGATAAGCCCCTGCCGCTCTTTATGCCGATTTTCTGTTCAGGAACGGCTGGGAAAGTCTCCCAGCGAGCTAGCTTGCCTTGTTACATCCGGCGTTCGGCAGAAAGAGCAAACTGTCCTGAGGTGTGTGGTTTTGAAGCGGTGCCATTCAGCACGAAACACGTTGAAATTTTAGGCTCGTCTGTTTCTTCCCTTTGAGCCAAACCGGCCGCTCCAAGCTACAGCGCCTGGCATGGAGATCCTGTAATCGAACCATTTCCCTCTTCCACTATTCTATATGCACTTGGCTTCAGCGCAACTTACTTCCCTAAATCTTACCCCTATTTGCCTCGCTTAATCTCTTGCCCCCCTTTCAACCCATTTATGGTCGCTCCTATGTCTAAACCTAACCATTCATAAATTACAATCTACTAAAATTTTCACAGCTCCGGAATCTCCTGAAAATCCTTCTCCGCCTCGAGACCCTCGCCAAACATCTCCTGCTCCTTTCTCAAACCCGAGATCAAGAGCACAACAGCACCCGCGCCTCTTGGTCCCCGCACATTCACGAATATCATACCACTCTTGTTCCTCTTCTTTTATTCATCCTCAACGAAACTTACCTCGGCTCTCTCCCCTCCGTAAGAGAACAGGCGCTCTCTGCACTGCATCTCATCAAGCCTTATCCGAAGGTTGGTATGTCAGTCGAGGTGGTGAGCCGTGCGAACGAGGGGATTATGTGGAATGACGAAGATATGAAAGGGGAATACGACTGGGACCGCGAGGATCTGGAGGGTGTGGCGCAGGGTAAGACAGGGAGGTGGAGCGGTGCGAGGAATACGGGGCTGCTGGCAGCGTGGTTGAATAGCGAGTTGCTGGATCACGATGTCCAGCAAGACCACAAAGATGATGCGAATATTGTGCATGGGACCACGCTTATTGAACTGACGCGCCTTATACGGAGGAAGAGGGGGATGGAAGCTTTGCTAGGGTATCAAGTGGATGGAATTGATGAGACGATCATGGGCACTAGTTTAGAGTCGGTCAAGGTCCATAGACAGCGGGTGAGTGATATTCTTGGACCGGGTATCATGGCCGTGCAGGATCTTGCGAAGAGAAGAGGGTTCTGGTGTGAGAAGTTCAATAATGTGGAGTGGGTGACTGGGTTGGTGGACGCGTGGGAGCGGTTTGGGGAGGATAGTATTGAATTTGTTGAGAGCGTGAGATGGATTGAGTTTCTGATTGAAAATGGTATCAAGGACGATGTGGAGGCGGCGGATAATGCCAGGAATATCGGAGAAAATGATGGAATGAGCGAGGAGGAGCACCGGACTTTGGGGGTGAGGCGTTCAAGGTTGAGAGCTATGGAGAAGGGAAGGATCAGGAATCGTCTTCCCAAGGAGAAGGAGTGGATTGCGGCTAGAAAGGCCCAGTGGGATCTTGTAAGTACCGATGGAGAGCGTCTCGAGTGACTACAAGGCCAGAAATCTATTCCCAGGCGGAGTCACGGTAGAGAGATGGCGAGAGAGGTATTGTATGGGGAAGTGAGCACAGTGGCTGGAAGTTCAGGACCCCTAGATGCAGAGGAGATGCGCGATATGGCGGAAGAGAGCATAGGGCGAGTCAAAACAGGAGAGAATGGTTTCGTTGATCGAAACAGGTTTGTTAGGGGCGTTGAGCGGTGTTACTTCCGGAAAGACTGGGATTCGGAGTTTCTTTGAAGCATTGCATGCAGGGCATACAGTGTGCAATAATGGCGTGGTCGGGCATCGAAAGCAGGATCTCACGATACTAAATGGCGTCTGGACTGACTATAAGATAACAGAGAACGAAAAGTGTGCGGCTTCATGCATATTTTGGTGAGCAGAATTTTAGAAAGAAGCTTGCAGGTCTTGCTCTTCAAGCTCCATCTCTTAATACAAGAACGTATCTTCGTAAACCGACCCTGCAACTTCTTCCAAGTATCCTTATGTTCCTCCGGCATCTTATTTGCAATGATGATATCAATCCCGCTTTGCAGATCCACATCCTCGCGCTTAACCTTATGCGCCCACGGCTCGTTCCAATACCAGAACTTATGTCCAAAGTAAATCACCAAGAAAATATGAATTCCGACATAGGCAGTCAGAAACTGCTTGCGGAGAATCCGCTTGGGAAGAAAACATCGAATCCATTGATGAGGGTGAGGATCGTGAAAGCAATCATGGCAATCCATGCTCCGACCGGCTGCAGTAACGAGTGGTAGGGATTTGTTCCCCAGGGAGAGGTTGAGCGATGCATGCTTTTCTGAAACACAAATAAACGATGCAGCAGCAGATCCAGGCGATGAAGCCGGATGTATTGGTCAGGTTGACAAACCAGCCGAAGACGATCGAACTACTGTTTGCGCAGTTGAGATACGCTAGGACGGAGCCAATATAAAGGCCGACGAGACGGTAGAAGTAGCGTTTGGTGGCTTTGGGGAGGTTACGGTGTGGAGACTTCATCTCGCCACCAGTGACAACGAGGAGTTCTGGTGCAAACGTGAAGGGGAAGGCAGACAGGACGACAATTTCGACGAAAGCGATGGAACTGCCTGTGTTTCCTGGTCGGAGCCAGGTAGTTGTCGCTCCTGGGTCTTTCCAGTAGTGAAACCCTAGAATGCCATTTTGATTGGCTGGAGAGCGTCAGTAAAGGTGGCAAAGCTGTGGATTTTATGAGACTCACGACCACCTCCCCAGAAGAGGATGAACGACAGAATCAAGAGTCCAATCATCATGAACACTTTGAGAGACGCAAACCAGAATTCAGTATCGCCGTAAAATGGACAGGCAGAATGTTCAGTCCAACAATGACGATGATAAATATTGTAATCCACACGGCAATGTCCACCGAAGAGTTCCAGTAATTGATGACCAAGCTAGCAGCTGCGATCTAGGAAAGGGTCAGCATGTCAAGTTTGATCGAGATGACCTCATACCTCATAGGTACCCGTATGCCAAGTGAGTAGAAATATAGCCAACCCATAGCAAACCCCAAACTGTTGGAGACGTTTCGATGGCCGTAATAGCTTATGGTGCCACCACTGAGGGGAAGATATGCAGCGACTTCCGTGATGGCGGTGACGACGAATAGGACCAGAAAACTGAGTAGCATGTACGCAAGAAGAGTAAATAGAGGCCCTCCTCTAGCGAGTATTGCACCACTACCGACGAAAAGAACAGTCCTGTCGAGGTGTGAGAATACGTTCCAAAGTCGATTGTTGATGGGAAGTACCCTATTGTTCCGACAAGTGCAATCATCTGAGCATGACGGGCTTTAAGACCTCTCTTAGTGGTTTCCACAGTCTCAACATCCTTATAGCCAATTTCAGCATCTGCAGATGTCTCATGAATGTTCTGCTTGTCCTATCATACTGAGGACTCGAGGATTTGTCCTCTGCCACAATGGCCGGCTCATCAGGCTTCATGATGAATAGATATATAACCTCATACTAGAGTATCTTCATAATAAAAGTTCAAAGTTTGGGGGGAGAGCCTCATAAGTATCTTTTCTGGCCGAGGACTGAGAGACTTAGATATGAGATAAGAGCTCGGTCATCACTTGCTGATGGTTTGATGATAATGAGAAGCTGGAGGCCCCCTTGTTCCAGAGGTCCAAATTATGACCGCATGCAGGATAGGTGTAACACGAGCCCTAATAATGCTATATGCAGGGCTATAAGAGAGTTGGGCAGGAATCAGCCACTTGGGCAAGAATCAGCTCATTTTCGGATACGCCGAAAGACTAAAGCTTAGCTTCCCTAAAGGAGGGTATATAGTGTTCGGTATTGCCGAAACTAGGTGGTAATTATGGGCTATATAGGAGTCGTCCTTGCCGCATCTAAACGGCAAGGTTGAGTCTTACAATAATGCATACTGCTTGCTTTATATGCAATATACATTATTACCC
>AYLM01000069.1:0-27574 GCA_001625345.1 Cairneyella variabilis
CCCCCACATCACCATTAACTCTCCGCAGATGCTCAGATCCGCGGACCGGATCTCAACGGCCCTCTGCACAAGATCTTCACGCGAGAGAACTGGAAATGCACCGACGAAGACTACGCTCTCCTCCAGCCCACTTTCCGTCTTTCTACACTATTGCTACAAGTCGGCGCCCCTTTCCTCGCCTCCTTCCTGCCCTCTGACCGCGTCCACGCCATCCTCCAACTCAGGAACAAAACATACTCTGATGTCCAAGTACCCACTGATTTCGAGATCCGCATGAAAAACCCTCTCACAGCAGCTGACCTCAAGACTGCTAGAGATGAATTGGACGTGATAGCTGGAGAAACGACGTGGTATGTACGCGACGATCTGTGGCCAAGATACCGGTGTTTTGGTTTAACGAAGATGGAGCCCGATGACGGGACGGGGTTGCTGCATAATGAAGCGCGGATGACGGATCATGATACTATACTCAAAGCGGGGGGAGCGGTGCGGAGACCGCTGCATGTATTCGTGACGTCTGAGTATTTAGAGGCGATGAGGAAGTGGCCAGAGGGGAATGTGGAAGGATTGAGAGCTAGGTTCATGGCGGCGGTGACGATTACGCATGAGGTGGGGCATGTGGTTTGGTGTCAGGATTTTAGGTGTAGGAGGTATCATGAGGGGAATTTGGATTTGAACTGGGAGGATGATGATAGGGCTGAGTGAGTTGAGGAGGTGTTCCTTTGTCTACCTCCTTCGTTCCTCGAGTCTCGTCCGTTTCCTTCAGACTCAGCAAGATGTACTCTCTCCTTTTTGGACGTACTTCTGGGAGGTTCTAGAAAGAGCGACAGCTGATCTTCCGTTTGTTTTTCATAGACTAGGCTTCGCATTCATATCCTACATCCTCTCCGGCTTCAACCCCGAGCTCATCTCCGCCGAAACCAACACCATAGATTGGTCCCTCGGCCTCTGCTGGAAACCGCAAATTCAATGGAACTCAAACCCCAGAGCGTTGTACACCGTGGAAAATATCGTGGCAACGCAATACCTGGAACGCATTATGAGCCAAGATTTCTGGAACACCTTCAACAAGAACCACACAACAAAGAGTTTTATCCGAGATGCCCGAACGGCGCTCAAACCAGACTTCAGCGAGTCCTCAATGTCGGCGGTATGGCCGAGATGGAAGGCGTTCATGAATCCTGCTACTGGAAAGGCGAGAGTAGAGTGGGTCACAGAGCCAAATTGTAGGAGGTTTGAGCCGCTGCCGCCGGTGGGGAAGAGGCCTAGTGTCACTCTTGACGAAGTAAGATGGTATCTTGATTGGAAACGATCTGGCTCAGAATACATTCAAAACGTCCCGAAGACGTTGAGGGAGATTGATGATGGAGAGGTGGAACCGGATTTACCAGTGCCTAGGTGGATGGGGATTGAAGCGATGCCGAGGACGAGGGTCGTGGTTAGGTATAGACCGCAAGCTGGACCGAGACAGCTGAGCTTAAGGCCCCTGGTGCCGAACGGGCAGGCGAGTAATAGGGGGAGGGCGGGAGCGAGTGTGCTGGGAAAGAGGAGGAGGATGGGTTCGAATACACATGGGGTTTATTCGAGTGCCCATGCGTCCCATCATGACCAGCATCCGCGGAAGAGAGCAAGGACTGGAGAGAAAGACGATCCGATTGAGATTGATATTGATGACCCAGACGACGAAGACGATATCTATGGTTTCGATCCAGGTGATTGGGATTTTGACCCAGATGAGTTTGCGGAATATGGGAATCCTTTTCTGAGGCAGGAGTTTGAGGCGGGTGAGGATGATCCTGAGGTCATGGGTGGAGATGATGAGGACGATGAAGAGGATAGATATGGCGATCCATGGGCGCTCGAAACCGGTGAGGATGACGAAGAGATCATGGGGGCTGGAGAACCAGGTCTAAATGATCCCTCTAGCTCGGGCAAGACACCACCTACGAACAGCCATCAACGGTATTTCTTCCGTACACGAGACCTACCAACTTGGGGAAACAAAAAAGCCTGGGACGAGCGCTACAAGCGCGGACAACCAGAATGGCAAGCCCGCCATCCCGACCGCAGCAAACTCATTAACCAAGATGCCAGAGGCCTGAACACAAGGTACCGAGGCGGGATAGAAACATATGTCTACGACGTCTTACCTGAATGGACGACTGTTGAAGCGCTCAAAAGCGAGTTATACGTCAGTGGCAAGTTCCCCGCGAACGCGGTCCTGGAACTGTATTTCGGGGACGATATGTCAAGTCCTCTTGAGAATGGGAGGGCGCTGGATGATTACAGGATGCAGGGGAAGGACCTAGCTGATATTCAGCTTGTGGTTAAAGAGGGGAAGTTTGTGGAGCCGCCTGCGAGTCGGAGATCTTCGCGTGGACGCCCAGGTTCTCGACCAAAGCCTGACCCAGATGATGATGAGGATGATCATAAAGACCTAGACGGTGACGACGACAATTGCGATGAAGATGATGACGGCTGGCCGCCAGCCGATGAAAATCGCTATCAACGCAAAGGCGGTCCCCTTCCCCCACGCCCTTTCGACCGCGATCCAGCCCGCGAACCTCCACACCCAGACCTACACCAAGCCAAGAAAGATCTCAAACGCACATACGATATCATGACTCAGCACGACGAACCCACTCTCTCAGAACGCATTGCAGCTCTTATACAGCCGGGTAAAGCGCTCCTGGACGCCATGACTGTGAATAGTGGGCGGGATCACCCAATGCCACATTTGGTTGGGATGAGGGAGAGGAGTGGAAAGGAGATATTGGATAATTTGGAGGATATGGAGGAGTTAAGGGTGAATAAGGATAGGTTGATTGATGAGGATGTGGCTGTGGATGAGATGAGGAAGAGGGGGTTGATGGTGGTGAAGGAGAAAGAGGGAGATGACGAGGATGCGAATTTAGAGGCGGGAGAAAAGAGAGCGAGGAATATGTTGGGGTTTTATTTGGGGCTTAAGAGGAATGGGATGGCTTTTTGAGAGAGTGGTCTTGTTTGCGAGGGATGGAGTTTGGAAGCGAGTAGAGGTGGAACTTACGCTGCAGTGGAATTTGCTTTCTATGTTATGAGATAGGTTTCTGATTTGATATTTTAATTGCAGTTTTGAACACCGACTTTCAAAACGTTGTGAGAACAAGTTTCACTTCAAGTGCTCATGCTCTTCAACGACTGGCTGTGAAATAAAACAAGTTGATGTTTACTGTGGTGCGAGTTGCCGATGGTAAG
Source organism: Cairneyella variabilis (assembly GCA_001625345.1). NCBI lineage: Eukaryota > Fungi > Ascomycota > Leotiomycetes > Helotiales > Cairneyella > Cairneyella variabilis. The sequence goes on from AYLM01000069.1 coordinate 3,235, forward strand.
TTACGTTACGGAGCGGCAGGAAAGCAACTTCTCCACGTCGAACATTCGGTCTCAGGTCAAAGTGAAGTTGATATGCGGTGAACGCGTGGGAGAGACCAACACAGAAAGGGGACGCTCGCTTGGAGTGCAATATACAACCCACGAGAAGTAGAAAGATGGGACGAAATCTAAGCATATTCTGCGGCGGAGGTATCGGTGGGTGATCAAGAGAACTTCATGCTTGCTGGATGTGACAGAACGATATAGACGAGAGGTAGAGAGATGAAATGAAATCTAAGTGCGCTAAGTAGTTAAGATGTCGGTGGAGGAGTAGGTGAGGGCTGCGGTGGGAGCTCGTATTAGGGAGAAACCAGCTTTGAGTTTTTTTTTTTACCGGATTTGGAAATAAGCGAAGCCCCAATTTTACACGGGGTTACCTCCGCAGAAGTGAATCGAGAAATCGAAAAGCCTACCGGCAGCACTGTATAAATGGCGGATTCAACAGGCAAAGTCTCCAGCATGTTTCAGACTCCTCTGGATATTTCTTTTTTTCACTATATTCCATACTTTCTTAAACGTTGACTTCGTTTCTGCCTCTGGTTATTTCACCTTGCACATGGTGTGCAGTTTCACGAAACCTCAACCGTTTTCCCCGAGTCGCATTTCAAGTTAGAAAAGACAATTTGACTGTAGTGGTTGTCGAGACTTTGGGAGTGCGGGCTGTGAAATCGAATAGCAACGCCCAGAAACTCCTCTCGCCATCAGCTGCATGCCCAAATATCCAAGCCACTCAGTAGAGCGAATAAGACCCCAACGCTTTCGCTGAAATCTGATAGCTCAACGCAGTCTGCTCATATCACATGCATTTCGCGTTTCGAGCACTCTGGGCTCAATCATATTATCAGCACATTTTTAAGTTCTCTGGATAATAGATATGAGACTGGTACGTATGGCTGGCATGACAGAGGACAGTGCGTATTATCTCATGCACTGGCACTGCAGCATGAGCTGTCATCCGTCCGCATCCGCCATCGACGATCCAAGCTCCATCTTGCCCAGGTACCTCTCATCTCATTGCTCGCAACAAAGTTATTGAAACCTGCTTCTCTTCACCACTGATTCGGTGTGCGAGCTCTCTTATCGACTTGCGCGTCCACGGGCCCGTTTCAGGATTCGAAGTGGAATGATTCAATGACGGAAGAACTGCACTGACAGGAAAGTCCGGGCCGAAACTACTGGAAGTTCGGGTTAATAAGGAGAGAAGGGAGAAGGGGAGACAGCCTAGGTGGTATAGAAAACGCCTATCTTTGGATTTGGATGCAGCTACAGGATACCTATGTATGAATGCTGGGAGTGCAGTGCATGTCGGAGGTTGAGTTGAGCTGATGCTTGTGCGGCCGGAGCCAGGAAGGAATGGAGCAATTGGAATTGCATTTGGAGCGGCGTGCTGATTGGAGGACTTGAGGTGATTCTCCGAACGAGGCTATGCGAGGTGAGAGAGGACGAAGAAAATATTACACATAAAAACCACGGTCGCCTTCGAATACGGCACATGAGCACTCATTTCATGACAAGTAAATACCGTACAAGACAAATGTGAATCACGCCGTTTATTTGAGCCCAATCAAGCATCTATCTGATGATGATCTGAAGGAAGACCGCTCTCTTTCGAGAACGTTGTCGCAGAAGGGAAAAAGTTCCAAGCGCAGCGACGTCGACCAGGATCAAAACAGCCGAGATCGGGTGGAAGGGGCACGGGCAGCTGGCTGGGAGACCAGAGCCTGGCCGCTGATGGCGGTGAAGATCATTCTACTGTAGGCACGCCGCCGCCGCCTACCTCCGTACCCCTCCTCTGCTGCCGGTCTTCTGCCATTCTGCCAGCCTTCATACGTGGAATCACGACCTTGAATATGCGTGCATGTCTTGCGATGCAGGCCACAAACTACTTGTACGCCTCTCCGCTTGTGCTACAGCCACCCCGTACCCAGTTCTCATCTTCCAACGGGTCCGGCGCGTCTGCTATCTTTGTTTTGGCTCCTAGTCACTCGTCTAGCCTTGTTGTCCTGGGTTGACCTGCATCGACCTGCAGCGGGGCTACTCGCTCTATCAAGATTTTGGAGGGGCAAGTCCGTCCTGCAGACGATAATTCGCAGGGGTTTGTGTGCCGGAAATTTCGAGAACCAAAGAGCCCATAAAATTCTTGCCGACGTCCAAGGCGATCCACGGCTACGAACATCGATCTTCGAGTCCAGTGCAAGAACGAGCCCGGCGAGTCATCTTGTTGCAGCTATTGTCCAGTGCAGTGATATCAACGCTTTCTCTAGTGCTTGCTCTCTCTCGTATCTAGACCTAGTCGCCGCACCAGACGCAATCAATTTTCTTGCCCCACAACCCATCTCTCTCCCCTCTCTACCTATAAACCTCCTACCTCCTTCCCTCTTCTACTGCGCTCTCCTACTGTCGTTACCCTCATTACTTTTCCAATTCTCTCTCAATCCCGTAATTAAACGCGCGTTCCTGCGTTTCGTTTCTGCTCTTTCCACAATTAAGCGGAAAGAGCACAATCGAGTCTAATTGAGCACATTCTCTGTTCGCCTTTGTTTGCCACAGAGCCTCAATTCCTGACTTGAAGCCGTAAGATTCAGTTCAAGGCGGAAAGCAATGCATCTAACGAGGCAGAGAAGCCCACGAGACCCCGAGAAGTTTCCTACTGCGCAGCTCTTTCTACTAGGTGAGTGCTTCTCAATTCCGTTCCACAACTACGTAATTGTATAATCCACACCCACAAACCTTCTCTCACCTAGCACAAATCTACCTTGCATAAATTTCCAAACGCAAATGCAGCAAGAGAACATGGATTGAGGCTAATGTGAAATAGCAATCGTCCGCCTCGCCGAACCCATAGCCCTAACCTCAATCTTCCCCTACGCCTGGCCCCTCATCAAGAAATTCCACGTCGGCTCCGAGAACGATGCCTCCTTCTACGCCGGGCTCCTCATCTCCGCCTTCGCGCTCGCCGAGTCCTTGACGGGCATGTACTGGGGCGGGCTCTCAGATAAGATCGGACGCAAGCCAGTGCTTTTGGCGGGATGTATTGGGACGATGTTGAGTATGATTATGGTGGGGTTTGCGAGCAATTTTTGGTTTGCGTTGGCGGGAAGGGCGTTGGGTGGTACGTTGATCTCTCTGGACATACAATTGAGGAGGAATATACTGATGCATTGACAGGCTTCCTGAACGGCAACATCGGAGTCATCCAAACCATGGTCGGCGAACTCGTCACAAAACCCGAACACGAACCACGCGCCTACTCCGTAATGCCCTTCGTCTGGTCCATCGGGACGATCATCGGGCCTGCGCTGGGCGGCACATTCGCTGACCCCGTGTCCTCGTTCCCCGGCTATTTCTCTGCAGATGGCATATTCGGGCGCTTCCCATACCTTCTCCCAAATCTCCTGTGCGCTAGCTTGCTCTTGATAAGCATCATAGCCGGCTACTTTCTGCTCGAGGAAACACACCCAGATATGGTACCGCGGGTTATGCTTCCGGATAGCACGTATGTGAGCGAGGAAACTCCGCTCGTTGCTACGGCGGACGCAATTAAGAAACCCGCCGTCGACCTTCGCGCCGAAACCTACGGCACTTTTGAAGGCTCGGACGACAGCGCATGGCGACAGCGCACCTCCTCCTCCCCTTTTAAAACCACTCATCCCAAGATCTTCACCAAACGCGTGATCGCACTCATCATTGCGCTCGGGATCTTCACATACCACAGTATGACATACGATCACCTCCTCCCCATATTCCTCGAAGACGAGAGGGGCGAGTTTTCGATCTTTACCCATGCTATGACAGGACTAGATCCATTCTACAGCCCGGGTGGGCTTGGTCTGAGTATCCAAAAAGTCGGCGTAATAATGTCAGTGAATGGCATCATTGCGCTGTTCGTACAAGCCGTCATATTTCCCTTGGCCGCTCAAATCTTTGGCATCCACCGGCTCTTCATCACAGTCTCACTCCTCCACCCGGTTGCTTACGCTATCATGCCTTTCCTAGTCTACTTACCACCTCAGTACCTGGATCTTGGGATCTACACCTGCCTCACGATACGGAATCTGCTCTCTATTCTCGCATATCCTGTATTGTTGATACTTATCAAGGAAGCAACCCCGAGCCCTAGTGTCCTGGGCAAGATTAATGGCCTGGCTGCATCAGCAGGCGCAGCGTGTCGCACTGTGGCACCTCCTGTTTCAGGAATACTGTACACGATGGGGAGGAGGATGGATTTCACAGGATTAGCTTGGTACGGGTCAACATTCGTTGCTGGCATTGGCGCGATTCAATGCTTCAGTATTAAGCGACGAAGAGTCGAAGTTGACGACGAACATTTGCAGAAGCAGGAGAGAACGATTGTGCGTGTGGGTGAGGTGGTGGTGGAGGAGGAGGAGGAGGAGGGAGAGGATTGAACGAGCGCGAGATAGATAGAATGGGCTTGGACTGGCGTTCCGGTCTTGAGCGAGAGTCTTGAGTGAGCCATGGTTTGAGTGAGGGAGAGTGTAAGAGACTGGAACAAGAAAGATATAGATGAGACAGAAAGATCGAAAGAGGGCAGGTGGCTACACATTGGGCGGCGTTATTGGGACCACAGAATTTTAGCGAGCCGTGATTTGGCGCGAGCGGCGTATATGTTGTATTTTAGGCAAGGCGCGAAAGAAGGCGGTCTGTATTTAGAGCTTTAGAGGTAGATATGAGGGGAGGGAGCATTTAGTGTATAGGAAAATGGATGATATGTTTGAATTCATTTTATCGGTGTTGATATGGTGTTTGATGTGTGGTTTGATGGTATTCGTGGGAATGAATGGGATGAGGGTTGCTGAAGGGGAGGGATGTGGGAAGCTCGCTAAACTAAGCTCGGCGAAAGGGGCAACGGTCAGAAGAGTGAATGAGGGGTGTCGGTTGATGGGAGGAGACAGACGGATGCAGTGGGTAGGACGATGGTTTGCAAGTGAAGGTGGGTCGAAATATTGGCATTACAGTTGCACAGTATACACGAAGAGATGTCGCGATAATGCGAAATACTGTAGACAGAAGGCAAAGAGAGACTATCTTACTCATTGACAAACTCAGTGATATAATGTTAGAGAAGTGTTTTAGACCGGGGCCAGAGAGCAAGATTTGAGGACACCGGATTGAAAGCGATCCTCGAAGGTAGACGACTTGGGAAACTGTATGGATGAATGCTATGGCTCTGAATAACTCTTTAATGCTAGACCACCAATTTCTAGAGATGGTTCAGTGTGAAAGAGGTGATTTTGGTGTTAAACACCTTGGAGCATACTCCTGAAGCTCCAATAAATTGGGGGTCGACATCATGGCCAGAGGCAATACCGGTTTGGTCAGTGAAGTGGCTCTGAGTCCTGAGCGCGGGTTGCCGTTGTGGTGAGAAGTATGAGTGTGGCTAATGTTGTATGCAGAAGCTTGTTAATGGATGCATCAGGGAGGATGGGGGTTTCAGGAGGATGGACTGCTGGTTAGGGAGAAGGGTTGAGTTGAGGATGTTGAGTGAATGAGCCGGATGTCATGGATTAACAAAGGGTGTTGGGCTTGGCTGTGGCTCTTGTGCGATGTTGCTATCTCTATTGAGTGGAGCTAAATTTAGAGGATTGTCCAACTTAGTCATTTGTCCTACCTGACATTCTATGTGATTGGCTTCACTTGGATGCGTGATCTTTTTTGCTTGAACATTTGGTGAGACCATACACCTACCGTCATGTGCGCGCTGATACGAGAAAGCCACTGTAGCACTGTGTTACTTCCTGCAATTCTGATGGGCCCCATGAGAAAGCCACAGTTGCATGCGTACACGAGACCGAGGTACCAGGAGCCCTGGGGTTCATTGAATGTAATGGTATATATTGAAATAACGCTCTAGGATCGTGTGCTCAATGTACTCAGAGAACTGCTAAGCTGCTGCTGCTGTGGTGTGGAATTTTATATATCAAGACATCCTCTCAGTCAAAACAACTAAGCAGACTTGCCGACTGAGGATTCAATCTTGACAAACATGAAACTGTCAATTGGTATGAACTCACTTGGCATCGCCTCATCTACACCCGGAAGAACTCACAATGGCAAAAGCATACATCCTCTTTCCACTTGCGGTCAACTTGTCCTCAGGACAAGCGCCCCCTCCACTTCCTCCATGTCCCTCCAAAGTCGTCTTAATCGGCAAAGGCATCCCACCTCCGCCTCTCTACCAAATATGCTGCGATCCATGCGGAACTAGCACAGGTCGTGTACTCGATCGCACCGTGGGCCCCGAAACACAAAGCTGTGAGGACATCAAGTTCATGTGTCTTCAAAATGGACAATTGCAGGGTCCTATGGTACCTGGAAAGTGCTGGATTGACTGTGAGTGTGATTGGATTGGAGGTGTCATCGCGACAGCAACTTCGACAACACTGGCGACGAGTACCGTGAAGCAGACAAGTACAGTTTGACTGAGGTAGGGTTGGGGACGGAAATTGCGGCGAATTTGGAAGAGAGAGATAGGATGGGCAATGGCTCGAGTGCTCTATCATAAGACGGAAAATCCGATATCAAACAGGAAGGACGTGACTGTCAACGCACCTGCGTGAGCTCCACACTTCAGAGAAAGATTCATAACACCTCAACTATTAAGAACGCTAAGACATGCGGCAAGGGACTTAGAAACGACCACAGATGAGCGCTCTAAAATTGCGTGGTGAAAAGAACGAGCAGGAAACTTCACACGAATATCTAGAGGAACCATGCTGCCAGAGAAATATCTTTCTCGTATTCGTGTTGTTTTAGACACTAGCAAAAGGGGTAGTGAAGAGGAGAAAAGATCGTGAGTTTTGGAAACCGCAACTCTTCTAGCTCGCAGCACTATTCATTAGTATTACCGCAGCTTGCGCCTCACTTACTGCGAGGCACGGTACAAATATCTCCGAGTGACCAGTTATTAGCATTTATCCATCGTTCTGCGGGAAGCGTTGAACCGAAACTTGCAATATGCTGAGCATAAATACCTTTTATGCGCACACTAGCCCGAAGCGGGCTTCTATATGTGCACAAAACTCGGGACCACGACGTCACGGATCCTTGTGCCGACGATGGGACCTGCACAACTCCAATTGAAGAGGAAGAAATACCACCAGGCTACAAAGAACCCCATGTTGCAGATACGACTTGCCCAGGTAGGTACTAAGACTAGGTATCTCGCGTACATTTGATGTGCTGTCTCTACCTCTCCCCATGCCCTCTGATGTAATCTATTGCTCTCTACCTTTCAGCGCGTCTCTCTATTCGACTGTTTATTTCTTTTCATGAGCTTTCCCACGCGCAGCTCTTGCTAACACTCGCTCTGCTCCCAATATCCATTGACCGCTAGAACGACAAGTACAGCAATAGAGCCTCAAGATGGCGTCTGAGAAGGATGTCGAGAAGGCCGCAGAGTCATATCATGATACCACAGCTACTGAATCCACGGTATATCACTCCGATGTCGAGAAGGCCAAGCACAAGATGGTCCAAGATGGGGCAATTGGAGAGCCGGACTCAGACCACGAAGAGGTGGAACAGATGGACGAGGGTCATCTTGATGACCTGGTGCGGCAGCATGTACGTTCAATTGCTCTCTATCTCTGAAGCAAGACGACTGACTGTCCCATAGAGCGTAGCTTCAATCGAAGCCGGCCCTCAGAAGTCCGCAGATGGCCACAAGATCCAGAGAATAACGACCAAATCGAGTACCAAGAGCCGAATATCACGTATAGCAACCAACTTGACATCGAGAAGCAAGAAAGCTCGTCTTGCGCCAGCGCCACTACCGACTTCAGACCTGGATAATGGGATTGTGGGATGGGAGTCACAGGACGATCCAGAAATGCCGCTCAACTTCCCTGATTCCCGGAAATGGATGTTGATCGCTCTTCTGGCATCCATTACTCTCATCAGTCCTTTGGCGTCTTCGATGTTTGCTCCCGGTGTGAGCTTCATGGACGAGACTTTCCACAACTCCTCTCTCCTGCTCAGTTCTCTGTCTGTGAGCATTTTTGTGCTGGGATTTTCCGTTGGACCTCTGATATTGGCGCCATTATCTGAAATTTATGGTACTGTTGAAATGATAGTCTCAGTTCTGTAGCTCAACTGACGGAAGAATAGGTCGCAAATATGTTTTGACGGGTGCCAACTGGTAGGCTTATCACATCTCCTTCCCTTTCTCGTAACCGAGGACTGACAGTTGACTAGCTTCTTTTGTGTCATGCAGATTGGCTGTGCTCTCTCCCCGAATCTCGCGGGTCTCATCATCTTCCGATTCCTGTCTGGGATGGGAGGTTCCGGATGTTTGACCATTGGAGGTGGGGTTATTTCGGACCTTTTCACAACGGAAAGGAGAGGTCTTGCAAGTTCCGTGTACAGTCTAGGTCCACTGTTCGGGCCTGTGATTGGGTACGTACTTCGTCCTCATCACGGCGACTTTCTCCAGATGAATATAAGCTGACCAAAGTAGTCCAATCTGTGGCGGATTCATCGCGGAGAGGATTGGGTGGCGATGGGTCTTCTGGATCCTCTTGATTACTGGCTCATGCGTGACAATCGGAATCGAAATCCTTAACCGCGAGACTAACCCGAGAGTTTTGATCCGCCGCAAAGTCAAGCGTCTCCAAATAGAGCTTAACCGCCCAGATCTCCGCAGCTGCTATGATGGCGATGGACCAAAGCACACGCCAGCCCAGATTCTCAGGAATGGCATGATTCGACCCTTGAAGATGCTCTTCCTTTCTCCTATCATGTTCCTCCTCTCGCTCTACATGGCGGTGGTGTACGGATTGCTCTATCTCCTGTTTACGACCATCACCCAAGTCTTCCAAGACACTTATGGCTGGAAGCCCGAAATCTGTGGCCTGGCTTATATCGGTCTCGGAATTGGATTCTTCTGTGGCCTCGGAGTGGTGGCTAAGATATCAGACGCAACGGTTGTCAGAATGACCAAAGCTAACAACGGCGTCTTCGAGCCCGAAATGCGTCTACCGGCCTGTATCTTCTTTGCTTGCTGGGTTCCGGTCACTTTTTTCTGGTACGGATGGAGCGCTGACAAGGGCGTTCATGTGAGTACCACTGCCCTTGAATACAGCATGAACAATAGGAGGCTAACCCGCAGCAGTGGATCGTACCAGTAATCGGCCTTATCCCCTTCGGCTTTGGTATGATGGGTATCTTTATCCCCATCCAAACCTACACCATCGACTCCTTCGCATTCTTCGCGTCGTCCGGCGTCGCAGCGCTCACCGTCTCGCGCTCGCTCTTCGGCGCCTTCCTCCCTCTCGCAGGGCCAACCATGTACGCTAAGCTTGGCCTGGGTTGGGGAAACACGTTACTAGGGTTCATTGCTATAGCGCTTATTCCGGCACCGATGCTGATTTATAAGTTTGGGGGGAGGATCAGGAAGAGATATCCTATAAAGCTGTGAAGCTTCGAACACCAGTATTGAAAAGACATAGGGTGCGTTTCTGCCATTGATGGGAGCGGGCATAGTGATTTTTTGGCATTTAAAAGCGGAGGGCACTTTGAAATCACGGCTAAAATCTTAAATGCTGAAAACATAAACACACATAAAGATAGACTCATAAATAAAATGTCGAGTGAATTCATGAAGGAATGTGTCTGCTTTAACTATGCGAAATTGGCTTTGACTGCTTACCGCTTACGAGACGACGCAGGCGCCTCGCTAGCTTGTGCGCTTCCCCTGACTCCTTGAGTTCGACTCGCTTACCATTCATGCTTTGATCCCATGCTCTGCCATCCTGCGTTGCTCCTTTCTGTCTCTCTCGAAGTCTCCGGACCCGCTTGCCGCGGTAATACATAGTAACTTCGATGCTGCATCTCTTGCCCGCTCCTTTGCACCTATGTCACAACCAATACCGCCTGCAGCAAATATTTGTTGCAAGTCGCAACCCCTATCAAATTCCATACATGTCAAAACCTTCAGACTGCATCTATTCGGGAAAAGAGCAATACCATAAGAATCAGGCAGGCATCAGAAGGGAAATGAGATGCTCAAAAATTCTGCCAACGTTGACCGCCTTTAGCACCGCTCCTAATAAAAGCAACCAGTCCTTTATATCGCCGCTTTCTTTCCGTTTTACCATCAACCCGCCTTAATCCAACCGGTAGGATGAATCAGATCTTATAGACGAGTGGTAGACCAAAATTAAAAAATCCCAACCTTCAAAACTCTTTCAAATAGGTTTGGATTTAGAAAAGAACAAGATTCCCGGAATCAGTAAACAATCTGGAGCAAAATGATATGTGATAGTATTTTGCCCGTTGTGGCCACATCCGAGTCTACATCAATTAGCCTTGATAAAGGATTCTGCTACAAACAGTCCCCTAATCAACCTGCTAACTCTTAACAACCGCCTCCAATCCAATGCATGTTTTGAAGCGGCAGAGTTCTCACACGAGTGCTGGAAGTATTCATCAAAAATTTCAGGATCTCGCACTCCTGCAAATGAGATAGGATTAAGAAACAAACATGATTGCTGTACCTAATAAGACGAGAGCAAGAGAGTGATACGCAATAGTACATTGCCGATTCTGACCGCCTCTGGATTTATATTAACTAGCTTAAAAGGGACTCTGCCGCTCACCTTTCGGCCCACATTCGGAACTGGTGCATTACCCTCAGATCTTGATGAGCGCCTCAAAATCTACCTGGCATGGTGGCGGCTGAAGGGTAAAATTAATTGCGAGGAATGAGCCTCGTTATTGGTCAATTGGATAGAGAAATAGATATCTTAAGAGCGGACTGGACCATGCTGTGCCTCGATATTGGTGTGGTCTGCAAGGCTCTAGGGATATTCGACAGAGAAGATAATGAAAGCCCACTCCAGATGGAAAGGAAACATGAACGTAAAAGGCCAAGACAACGAGGGATCAGGGCATGAAGCTCGAGAATGAAGATGAACGTAGAAACAACCAGGAGACAAAGAATCAGAAAGACAAAAGCTATTGGAGTTGGGAAAAGCCATCAGCTCCTCGCGTTCCTTGTGACATGCAGAGCAGACGCCTATGCTCATGAATTCATTAGAGTACACACGATTTGCCATGGTCAAGATCTAATTAGCCTTCTTCGCAAACTCGACTCTCAAGATCAAATGCTTGAATCCATAGCCATCCATCTTCTCGCACGCCTTCGCAGCATCCGTCCGCTCTTGGAAACTAATGAACGCAAAGCCCTTCGCCAACCCAGTTTCTCTGTCCTTGGCCAGGAAGACTCTAGTGACGCGGCCGAAGCGTTCGAACATATCCCGCAACTCTTGTTCTTCTGCCATTTCGGAGACCTGAAATACCATTACGTTAGTAAGAGGAAAACGTGATGAGGGATAGGAAGGGTAGACGTACGTTTGTAACACGCAGCGTAGCCAAATCATCCCTCTCATACTTGCCACCACCCATCCTATCTCCCTCTCTCGCAGCACCACCATTCCGCATATGGGGCGGGACATACGAGCTCTTGCCCGATCCAAGCCCACCCGGTCCCTCTGCAACATCCGCAGGCCCAGCAGCCACATCCGCCGATCCCTCCTCTCCAACCGGGGCCATGGTATCCTTGAACGGACATCTGGCAGTGAAATGCTCTCCGTTACAGATACGGCACTTGACCTTCTTGTCCTTGAGCTTGTCTTTCATGCTGGTCTCGGTGTTGTCCTCCTTTTGGTCCTTGCGCCAGTTGACGCTGGGTCGGAATATGATGTTTTCGCCCACAGAGGTAGTATCTTCACAAAAACCATCAGCACTATTCAAAATCTCAAACCTTCAAGTGAACAAGTCTTACCAGACGCAGGCCCCGCTCCATCCTTCGCACTCAACCCAAACTTCGACCACTGCTTCCGCTCCGCAACTCTTGGGTTCACGACTTCCTTATGTGTAGTGAAGCGGATCCGGCGCGTCGTCTTGACCTTCTTGCCCTCATCGTTGAATCGCCAGCTCACGATCGTCTTGGTTCCATCTTTGTTTGTGGTTGTGGTTGGTGCGGGGAGCTCGTTGGCGGCATTCTCCTCGTCGTAGTCGTCGTCGGCCCAGTCCTGGCGGCTACAATCATGTTAGAAAATTCTCTGAAGGCACAAAAGTCTGGTAGCGAAGGTGAGAGTATTCTTACCTAGCAGCTTTTGACATTTTGGCGGGGTTCTCAAGCTTGAGATTCTCTGTTATAGTTCGTAGATGTTCCTTGGATCTTTCCCGTAGTTCGACTGTAGAACTCTGGACAGTCTGCTCTGTATGCGGTAAATGTGTCTCTTGCGGTAAAGTTGTGTTTGTAATGTCGAGAAAGTTCTCGGTGTCGCCCCTCTTCGATTATATTTCTTGAGTGCGCTTTTCGCTAGTTCCAAATTCGGACCGCTTGGAGGCAATTTTCACGTGACCATAGCCTAATCAGAGCCCCCGAGTAGTCACCCGTGAGTCAATTGGGCCGTCATGTTTATGCAAACTCATATGCGGCATAAATCTTGCATCTGTTGCATTTATTGCAGTCGTTAACCAGGAGAATCCTTCGCTTTTGTCAGGTTCGATCTGCATGGAGGCGTGAGATATGCACCTGCGACCCAGCGCGGGCCCTTCTGGAATGAATACCCTGAATAGTGGCGTTAAGATCTATATTATAGGTTTTCGAACTTCAAAGGGTTCAACTTAGATCCCGACCAAAGCTCTTTATCTAGGATTCTTTCCGAAATCAAAGGCGGGCGTCTGTTGCTTGAAGATTGATTGGAACGGCGGGAGAAATTCCGGTCAAGATCGCGGCTGAATTGGATTAGATACTGACGTTCGGAGAAACCTCATGGCACTGAGAAACCTTGAAGCTCACTATCAAAATGCGATGTGCAACAAAATCTCTGTAGAAAGCCTCGAAGGCAGTGAGCCTTCGTTTCTTCTAAGACCTGGCCACCAGGGTAATAACCCACGTGCCAATCCCGCGTATTCCTACCCAAGCTCCAATATACCCTTACCTATTTGAGAACTACGGCTGAGGAGTGATCATGCATGACGATGAACATGAGAGGGGAATTCATATTATTCGTCGTCGCTATCCTAGTTTGTACAGTACATGCAGCCATACTTATGCCCATTTCGTGCAGGTATCCTCCACCGGAGCTCTGAACGCTGCAAATAGCGCAAAGCAAATGAGTGCTCAAACGCCTTTTGCCCGCCCCCCAAAGCTATGAGAACATAAGTAGTATGACAACAGAGAAGAGTTGCGGGTGTGCAACGTATGAGTACAACATGGATACAAGAGAGGTCTATGCGAGCCGCCCGAAAACGCTGAATGATTCAAAGAAATGATGCTTCTAGTTGGTTTTTCATGGCTTCTTATCGCCATCCTTTGCCTCGCCCTCTGATGGGTTGGCCTCTCCTGCGTTGGGTTGAGTCTCACCTGACTCGGCGCGAGCCTTGTGCATCTTATCGAACAGGTTCAAGCTGGCCATCTGGAGCTCGTCGGTCTTCTCCTTCAACTCAGCGGCGGTGGCAGTGCCCTCGCCAGACTGGCTCTTGCTGACAAACTCGCGGAGAGTAGTGATCTTCTCACGGATCTGGTCAGCCTCGGTCTTGTCGAGTCTGTCGGCGAACTCGTTCAGGGCCTTCTCGGTATCGTTAAGGACGCTGTCGGATCGATTGGCAGCCTCAATAGCGGCCTTTCGCTCCTTATCTTGCTCAGCGTATCTCTCAGAGTCGTCAACCATGTTCTGGATTTCTTGATCGGAAAGACCAGATCCTGAGGCGATGGTGATCGATTGGTCCTTGTTGGTGGACTTGTCCTTGGCGTGGACGTGGACAATCGCATCAGCATCGATGTCGAAGGTAACCTCGATTTGAGGAACACCTCGGTGGGCAGGTGGGATACCAGTAAGCTGGAAGTTGCCGAGCATCTTGTTATCACGGACAAGTTCACGCTCACCCTGGTAAACCTTAATCTCAACAGCTGTCTGGAAATCGGCAGCGGTCGAGAAGATTTGAGACTTCTTGGTGGGGATAGTGGTGTTGCGGTTGATCAAACGAGTGAACACACCACCGAGAGTCTCGATACCAAGAGAAAGAGGTGTGACATCCAACAAGAGAACATCAGTGACGTTACCAGCAAGAACACCACCTTGGATGGCAGCTCCCATAGCAACAGCTTCATCAGGGTTGACAGACTTAGCTGGGTCACGGCCGAAGATGCTCTTGACGGACTCGGCAACCTTGGGCATACGGGTCATACCACCAACTAAAATAACCTCTTGGATGTCCTTGGCCTGGAGGTTGGCATCCTTCAGGGCCTTTCGGACAGGGTCAACGGTACGGCTGATGAGGGGATCAACCAGCTTCTCAAGCTGTGCTCGAGAAAGCTTGGAGTTGATATGCTTGGGTCCGGAGGAGTCGGCAGTGATGAAGGGAAGGTTGATATCGGTTTGCATAGAAGAGGACAACTCAATCTTCGCCTTCTCAGCAGCCTCACGGATTCGCTGAATAGCCATACGGTCGTTGGAGATATCGATGCCAGAATCTTTCTTGAATTGCTGGACCAAGTGGCGGACCAAGTGGATGTCGAAATCCTCACCACCCAAGTGGGTATCACCGTTGGTAGACTTAACCTCGAAAACACCCTTCTGGATCTCGAGAATGGAGATATCGAAGGTTCCTCCTCCCAAATCGTAGACTGCAATGATCTTGTCCTCATCCTTCTCAAGGCCATATGCGAGAGCAGCAGCGGTAGGCTCGTTGACCACACGGAGAACGTTAAGACCAGCGATTTGACCAGCGTCCTTGGTAGCTTGACGTTGCGAGTCGTTGAAGTAGGCTGGGACAGTGACAACAGCATTTTGGACGGGCTTGGTGAGGTAGGACTCAGCAGTCTCCTTCATCTTCTGCAGTACGAAACCACCAATCTGGGAAGGCGAGTATTTCTGCTCGCGTGCCTGAACCCAAGCATCACCGTTGGTGTGTTGGATGATCTTGTATGGGACCTCCTTGATATCTCTCTGAACCTCGGGATCGGTGAACTTGCGACCGATCAATCGCTTTGTAGCGAACAGAGTGTTCTCAGGGTTGACAACAGCTTGACGCTTTGCTGATACACCAACTAATCGCTCGCCATCTTGTGCGAACGCAACGACAGAGGGAGTTGTTCGGGCACCTACAGAACGTCAGGGTCGATACTCCAATATGAGCAAAGCTGCATACCTTCAGAGTTCTCAATAATCTTTGCAGTTTGACCTTCCATGATAGCTACGGCAGAGTTGGTAGTACCTACATGTAGATAGATTAGCATACGATCCAAAATGACTTTTGCCCCGTCGGCACACGACACGATGACTTACCCAAGTCAATACCGATGACCGGTCCCCGAACTTTCTTCTCAGCATCGTCTGCATATCTTCGGACGAACGAGGATCCAAGAGGTGTGCGGGCGAAAGTTGCTGATCGGGAGGCGGAAGAGGTAGCTCTGGGAAGCTGTTGAAGGGTCAGGCGACGCAATTAATGGCAATGAATGACTTACAGCTCTCGATAATCTTGAGGCCAACATGTTCGCAGTCGCTGAAAGAAAAGGAAGAATCTGAAATATCGCGAATTAGATGTGAGGTGATGGAAAAGGAGTGGTACGGAAGTATGATGGAGAAGTCCAGGAGAAAAAAAAATGAGAGGAGACTTTAGCGTCTCTCCGGTAGAAGGCGAAAGAACAACCGAGCGGCAGGGAGCTGGGGTGTGCTGTGGCGGAAAAAAAAGGGCGGCAGTCAATAGGGGAGGCTCATGTCACGGAGACAAATAAAGGAGAGATACCTAATGAATTGTATTCTTAAAACTGGGTAATATGGAGATGTATACGCAGGAATTTCTAAGTGAACAAGAAGAAACTTGAGAATTTGAAACCTCAAAAAGTTTTATGGGAAGCAAGATATTTGAGCTATCTCAATTTGGTGCTGCTTTTTCAATCTCGAGCTTCAACTGTTTATGCCTCAGACACCACTGCATACAAGAGAGGCAATCGACTCCAGTGTTGCACGGCCACAATTTCCTGACGTCAAAGCACAATTGCATGTTAAGGACATCATTGCGCATTTCGATATTATTCATTTGAAAGTGACTGTGATTGAGGCGTCTGGACCAGACTCAAGAAAGAGCACAATCATCGCACTTCTACTTCTGCAACTTCTCTACCAAAATTACCCCACAACTCTATCCATGAGCACCAAGGGTGCCTCATCTGCATAGCAGAAATGGCTGTGAAGAGTGAGAGCTTGTCAGTGCACCCTTGAACGGATAATGAACTTGCAGATGCTAATTATCAGTACAGACACCATGCGACTCAAGACTTGATTCTCTCGCGACCCCGAAAATACTACCGCGCCAACATCGAGTCCGCGCATTGGCAGCTCCGCAGCCTCATCAGCTCTCCCGTTGGAAACACTGTCTACTATCCGACCGGGGCCAGTGGAACAGATATAGCTGCTCTAAATACGAAGACTTGCGAGCGTGAAGTCATTACAACACTTTCTTTCTCCCCGCGATGTCTTACGGCTTCCAAGGATTGGCTGTGTTGCGGAGGGGAGAATGGGAATTATACGGCGATAGCTTTGAACGACAGGAGAGACGATATGGCTATGGACAGCGATCCTGATGCTCGACTACCACTAGATCTCGACCCTGCCCATCGATCGACTTCCAGAGACACGAGTTCGAGCTCACGGCGATCTCAAAGCCGCCCTGCTGCCGCCCGTGTAGTCAAAGTCGGAACGGAGATTGTCAACTGTGTGACTCTGTGGTTTCCAAACAAGGACACCTCTGAGCGAACATACAAGCGGCCAGTGGCTGTGGTCTCGAACAACGATTGCTCGGTGTCTTTCCTGGACTTGCATACCTCGGAGGTTTTGGAGAAGCTCACTTTACCCGACCTGGTCAATCGATCAGTCATGTCTCCGGATGGCGAAATTCTAGCATCAATTTGTGACGACCCTTACCTCTATATCCATCAGAGAAGGCAGAAACCAGGGAATGGCAATGGAAAGGGCAGCCTGGCATACTATAAGAAAAATTATGAGTGGGAATTGACAGGAAGAATACAATTGGAAAGCCAGAGGCAAACTGATACTTCGTCTATGCGGGGAAGCTTTGCAGCGTGTTTCTCGAGGTCTGGCAAATATCTGGCTGTTGCAACTCAATACGGTGTCATCTCGATATTCGACACAACATATCTGCCAGAACCCGAGGCGTTATTGGTGTCCTTCACAACTTCGAGGCCAGATGAACACGATGGAGCGGTCCGAGACATGGAATTCTGTCCTGGCCCCTTTGATCTCCTCGTCTGGACAGAAGCGAGCGCGAGAGTGGGAGTTGCAGATGCCCGAAACCTATTTCTATCACGTCAATTGCTCAAGATTGATCCTCAAACCGATGGAGTCGAGAGAGTCATTGTCTCTGAGAGGTCAGACGAACCCATAATCGATCCTAGGCTTCGGAGTTTCCGAACAGAGTCCCCTAGTGGCACTACTCCCGATTACCTGGGTGTGGATTTGGAACGCAGACAACTGAGAAACCTGACCCGCGAGATGTTGGATAGGCATCAAGCTCCACTGACAGCGGAAGAACTCGAGGTACTCCAAGCTCACAGGATTGCTCGAAGGCAACGAGACGCTGCAAATATTGCAGCTCGGGGAGCTTCTGGAGAAGAATCCTCAAGATCAGGCTCAGGAGCCGAGGGTCCCCGATCAAGTTCTGCAGCTGGTGAAGGAACCAGAAGCATTGAACGACGAATCTCAACAACCAACCTACCGAGCGCTCTACGGGAGTTCGTCAATCCTGATAGAACAGCTGCTTCTTTCCGATCATTTATCAACGAGCGAAATCGCGAAAGCGAGAGAAGGAGTCTGCAGCAGGAACCTAGGAGGCGTAGCTCCCAGATCCTAGCAGCCGCTGAAAACGCCATTGAGCAAGAAACGCTTGGTCCTGGTGTTTCTCGGGGTAGCAGCACTGATCTTCTGTCAACTCTCGACCGTCTTCGACTGACTATGTCTCGTCAACCTCTTAGCTCCGATTCTCCAAGCAACAGTAGCAGTCCCTGGGCCGATATAGAATCATTGTATAGCCGTCCACGGTACCAGGCAGATTCTCCGCTCGACAGATCAAGCCGTCTGCGCATTGAGATCGAGGATGAAGCTCCAAGAGACTTCGCTCAGAGGTTGAGACATCCATGGCGTCCTCTAGATGAGCTGAACGGCGTTGGGTTCGGAGGCCGCGACGAGATCGCCGGCGTTAGAGATGTCGCTCCTGACGAGACCATGGGTGTTTCCTGGAGCGAGGATGGCAGGACCTTGTAAGCTGATTATCATCACCCAATCTGTCAATTTGGCTAACGAAAATAGATATGTTGGTGCAAAGGATGGAATTCACGAATTTCACGTCAACTCGACTGGGCGTAGGATGTTTCCCAGCCTTGTATTAAGATGAAATGGCATGGGCTCTGGGGCGTTCCGGAGTTGCGGAGCATACGGCAGCGGCATGGCGTATTAATAATGTATTTTGGATTAGTTTCCAAGGCCCAGCAAATCAAGCAGCAAGCAAGAGTACCCCGGGGTACTCCTTTGGAGGCCTGAAAAATGGAGAAGAATGATTCATGAACTCTCTCCTCATTCACTATTACCGTGAGTCTGATTGTGACATGACACAAATCGTTGGCTTCGTAGTCAATTGCATTCTAACACATAATTACAATTGGATGATAACTCGTACCTGCCATTATCATATGGAATGTCATAATGTCATCGCATATTTAAAGCCCCTCTCAACACCTTGCTCACTTATACAACAACCCCTCAACCATCTCCCCGATAGCTAAACTACTCGTCAATCCCGGACTCTCAATCCCAAGCAGATTCACGAACCCCTCAAACCCCTCCTCCTTCCTAATCACAAAATCCGCAAACCCTTTCCCACTCGCTACTGCAGAATTCTTCCCTAACTTTGGCCGTATCCCCGCATAATCCGGCTGTATAGCATCTTCCTTAATACCCGGGAGATATTTCTTAATCTCCACTATCGCTTCCGGGAGACGGGATGAATTGACTGCCAAGTCGGTTGGAGAATCAACCCACTCAACATCCGGCCCGAAGCGGATCCGCCCGGCGATATCGAGTGTGAGATGTGTACCCAGACCGCCGTGTCCGGGTTCGGGAGCTGGGTAGATGAGGTGCTTGGTACTGGGCGTGGAGGCCGCGTAGGAGAAGTAGTTGCCTTTAGCATAGTACTGCGTCTGATGTCTACTTGGCGGCAGTATCATGTTATTGATATCACAAGCTCCCAGTCCCGCGGAATTGATGATCGTCTCTGAAGTGAAAGTGCTCTCCTCACCACTCTGCTTATCCCTGGTAGTGATAGCCCAACCTCCGCTTCCATGATTCCCAAGAGCTTCGATAGAGATGACGGGACTGTGGAGCGCGACGTCTCCGCCCTTGTCTTCGAAATCGCCCAGCAGGAATTGCATGTACGAATGCGAGTCTATGATTCCTGTGCTTGGACTCTCTAGGATCCCAGCCTTGGCTTGCACGAATGGCTCTTCTTTGGCTGCGCGCTCTAGGGACACGAATTCAGTGGGTACGTTCTCGAGGGTGCGGGCGAATTTGTGCACTTTGATCAGTTCTTCCCATTGTTGGTCTGTTTGCGCTACGATCCATTTGCCCATGTTGGAGTAAGGGATGGAGTACTGGGCGCAGAGGGCGTACATTAATTGCCGGCCTCGGATGCAAAGTTTGGTCTTGAGTGACGTTGCACCGTAGTACAGACCTGCGTGGATGACCTGTTGAAAGTGTAAATACATGCATAGTGGGAAAGGGAGTGGCTGACTTCTGAGTTTCGTGAGCTGGTCTCCATTCCCACCCCACCATTTCGTTCAGTCAAGACTGTGCTCGTTCCATCTCGAGCTGCCAATTGCCTTGCAATAGCCAGACCTACTGCTCCACCTCCGATAATCTATCAATTGATTGTCAGTCGAGTCTCATTGATTTTGGGACAGAGCTTACAGCATGAGTGAAATCCGCCTCTCGCACAGTGGTCGTGGCGAAGCCCCGCCATGCGGTTTTGGCCACCAATTGACTCCGCAACGTACGAGAAAACATGTTAAGAAATAGAAATTCTCATTTCACGTAGCCTCATGGACATATATACTTGTAGAGTATGGTTGCCAACCGATGTCGGACTTGGTGGACAAACGACGCTGGTGATGCAGTCAAGGAAGGGTGGGGTTCGGATCTGCAAGGTGCATACTGTAAGCGAGGTCATTGCGAGCCGAAATGGGTAATTTTTGGCTTGCGATGCTCTTGCCTTATAAAGATATCTTATGCCTGCCGCTTCAGAAGTCACCTATAAAGGAAAACTACAATAGTCTTACTATCTAACTTTATCTCATATAGAACTCACCTCTCAGGATCACCTCACACCGCTCTCGCCTTATGAGGAGCTTTTTTACCCACCGCTCACAGTGAATTTTTAGAAGATCAGTCTTAACTATGTCATCGAAACATCAGCTGTCGTCGAGGCATGGCAACAATGGACGACTCCGACTCCAAGCCCGAGGCCACCAGCCGGATGATTCTTACCATTAACTATCGTCGAGGTACTGCAACCATTAGCAACATAGTTCTCTGCCCCTGCGATGACTGTGTCTCAATGAGAGCTGGAACGGTTCCGTTCGAGGTGCAAGCCAATTCCCCTCTAATGAATCTTCCCAAAGAAATCCGAGACTTGGTTTGGACTGAAACTCATCGCGGGAACGTCATTCATGTGACACCGAAATACGGCCCTGAGCCCCTACTTCAAGAAAGCCCTTGTCCGGTATCCTTCCGCCTTATCACTGTCGTTCCCTTCTCGGAATGAACTGCTCTGCATGCCCGATGGGTCAGACAGACCATGCAACGTGCGATAGCTCTGCCAAGAGTGAGGTTTATGAGATCCTCCTTGCGTGCAAACAGATCCGCCACGAATGGAAGCATACGCCGTACGACTTTAAGGATTTTCTTTCAAGCAATGCTTTCCACTTCTCCGATCCCGAAACCGCGTTTCGCTTCTTGTTCAAGTTGGAAGAGGAGGACAGGGTGTCTATCACACATAAAAATTGCTCTCCCGTTCGACTTGACAGTGCTACTGGACCGCGGAGCTCATTCCTGCTGAAGAGGCTTGGCTAGCTATCACCAACTATTTTAGTTTTCCATGGGACGGGAAAGCAGTATGTTCATATCTATGTGCGGTTGAGACAATCAAGCTTACTTACTGATCTCTCGAGCAGCTCGACATGGATTCGGAGGAATTCGGTGAGGATGAGGAGCTGTACAAAGAGCCGGCCTATCTCGCATTCGACTACAAGTACTGGCATGAGAATATAGAGAGACTCTACACCAAAGGGTTAATTGGCTGGGGTAATTATACGTGGGATGTTCCTATCGCTAATATGGTGTATAAGGGCGTACCCCATCTTGAATTGACTATGGATTTCAAAGACATTGCTAGTATGTTAATACTTTACCTATACTGCTGATCTGTGTTACTGTGTATCAAAACTCATAGCTAATGTGTTCCCAGATAAATTGAATGGAGGAAAATCTGTAATATCCATTTATGTTCTCATTCAGCAAAGACTTCGGGACATCGAACGCAAGACTCAGTCATGGATCACGACGCTGCTTCAGTTCAGAGACCACCTAGACAGAATAAACTTCAAGTTCTTCTATGATGGCGGTATTCTCCGAGGTTGTATGGTGAACAGATGCGCCCGAGCTCTGAAGGATTTTGTGGAGGGACCAGCCATCGGACTTATTGGTTGTCCTTTCTTTGGCGGTCGGGCCTTATGGCAATGGCAACAGTCTTTATCGTCCTGGTAGTGAACGTCCAATGACTTGAGGTGGTGGGTTGCGTGTTGCCGGTGATCAGAATGGTATTGGCGTTGGGGAGTTGTGAGTATATGTAATCTGCAGAACGAAAAGAGGAGGCGAGAATGAGCTATGGCTCCCTTTCATCGAGGAAGACTTCTCATTGCTGAAGTTGTCTTATTGCCGAAGACTCTCCCTTACTGAAGACTTTTCACGTTTCGACTGCGCAAGCAGCCAAGGTGTTAGAACAACGGCATTTGAAAACACTCTTGACTTCAGCTGAACCGTGGCCACAGTGACCTCTACCCTTCTTCACATTAACTCACTCTAAAGCCTGCCTGACTTGCCTAGTAGAGTAAGCGCCGGGAACACCTCGTTTAACTCCCCTGTTAGAGCTAAAGGGGGATAGAGGAATAGAGTGGGTTGGTGTAATGGTGGCTATGGCGATGGGGATGGGAGGGGCCTAGTGCAATTTAAGGAGATACGGAATATGACATCGGAAATTATAGAAGATACTATGCCTCGTCTGATGACTTATTGGTCTGCGATGCTCATACACGATGGATTTGGCTGTACCATTTCTCGCTTAGAAAATCAGCCCCCAATGCAATCCGAAACTTCTACCCCGGGTGCGTCACAAGTTGCAGTTTAGAGGAAAATTATAGGAAGCATGGATTCGCATTTAGTTCACAAAGTCTCAAGGCAAGGAAAATTCATCGGTCTTGCAAAAAGCTACCGTGTTCTAGTAAACGAGGTAACCAGGTACGCACTTGCAAAGGCTTCCAAGGAAATGCGGCTCAATTTTGTCTCTCCATGCGCCTAAATCATGCCCGCTCACTCGTACGCCAATGCTGGCCCATTCCCATCCATACTCATACAAACTTAGACTCATTACTGAGAAATTCCATGCTGCGCCATGGAGCTCAAAAGTAGGCCTTGACAACCATAACGCCATGCACCATTCATCTCATGCTAATCGACCAACTTCTAGAATCGCCAGTTCGAAATTATTCATCCTTTGCTTCTCCTGCTGCGGTTGTAAGACCTGGGTTCGAAGGAGTGAGTTCCTCCGATACGGACTGGGAGCGAAGAAGGTGAGAAGATGTCGCAGGTTCATGTGTGATCGCAGAATTTGCGTGCAACTCGCTGACTTGGCGCTCTTCTATATAGTTAGCAATGATTTCATGTGATGCGGTATTCGGCATACCTAGTTCCCGGATCCTCTGGCGCAGCATCTGATTCTCCCGAATCATCATTTGTGTCTCTGCTTGATAGAATGCACTCTCATCACGCCCAGCGAGGGTCCAAGATTCACCATTGTCTCCACCGATAGAGGTCGAACTCGCTCTAAGTCTTGGAGAAGCCGTTCGACTGGGAGTTCTCGATCGTCGTTGCTGGAGATCAGCGCGGGCAAGATCGAATGAGCTTCGTGGATGAAGTGCTGCAGTGGGTGATCGAGGAGTTGAGGTTGATGATTGCTGGATCGCAGCGTTGGAGAATGACATTGAGTGCTCTGAAGTAGGTGTAGACTCATCGATGGCTGGTGGTGTTCCGTGACTTTGACCGCTAGCTGCTTGTAGTTGTTGGAGGTGTTGCTGTTGGGTTCTGATCATCTGGAGGAGCCGATTCTAACAAGAGATCTGTTAGCAAATGTGTAAACTCTTCAACGCCCAAGGTCTGTTGTTTGCGCGCGTCTCGGTGTTCAAGCGTAAAAAGGGCAACATACAACTTGAGCCTCTTGCTCCTGCTCCAACTCTTGGTGTATCTCTCCCAAGCTAGGTGTTCGGAAATGATGCGGGTCTCCAGTAGCAATAATAGGCGAGCCAGTGATAGATTGTGGACTGGCTGTCCGATATGAGGTAGTATGATTCTCGTTGATCATTTCGCCTGGAGGAGGTAGACTCGGGTCGTTCAACTGTAAGTTCATAAGAACAGTAGACCGTCGTCTGCCTGGATGCGACGGACCTCGGGTTCGGGAGACAGAGCTACTGGAGGAGCCTTTGGCAGAGTTAGCGTAGTTTCTGAGGAACACTCGAGAGTTTCAGGCTCCAATAGATTAGATGAGTGGTATTCGAGAAGGTGTGACAGTGGAGAGATCTGTTTGGTGCTGCCAGATCCAACAGACCACGAGAATCTCTGCACTCTTCCAAATAGACCAATAGGGGAGACGAACTTCGGATAATGGACGTACGTCTTGAACCTTCTTGTTGAAGTCCGGCGTTCACAGCAGCAGCTGCTTGAAGAGAGGTGGAGGCGGATCTTGGAGAGGGCGAGGGACTCTGGCCGCGCAGAGCCGACGGCGTGTCGCCGGAGTTGGAAAGTGTTCTTGACATTGCTGGCGAACCGGATATTGATCTGGAGGGAGGAAGGGAGTTCAGGTCTGGAGCCATGATTGAAGGTTCTTTTTATGGTACGGGGTGGTGGGGTAGGGAGGTGGAGGGTGGAGG
>AYLM01000438.1:0-25469 GCA_001625345.1 Cairneyella variabilis
GAGGGGGGGGGGTCTATCTTATTCGTTCTTATTCCGACGGAGGACGAGGCTGAACGGCTGAAGTCCTGCTTTGTGCATAGAGGTATGAGATGCCGTTTGCTACTTGTTAGACAAACAATGTTGGAGTTGGCGAGCGCATGGGGGCAAAAGAGGAGAGGTGAGAGCTGTGTCTGTGTCTCTCGATGCCAAGCATTTTATGGGGCTACCGAACGATGTTATCACGTGATTCCGACTGCTCGCTCTTCAGCTTTACAGAGTCCTTGGTTCATGTATGTACGCATATATTGTCTTTCCGAAGTCGATCATGAAATATATGCGGTCGAACATTACCAGGCTTTCCTCCGATGCCGTCGGTCTGCTAAGCAATTCGACACTGCACGGACCCTTGGGCCGTCCATCGAGGCGTAAACAAACTCAGCCTCACAAAGGCCCCGCACCTTCCTCTTTGGATATCTGAAGGAACCGCTTGGGACTATTATCCAAGTACATCTTCTACCTACGCCGCTTTGCCTCATGTCCATTTTTACGCTACTTTAGATCTGTTTATTTCATTCCTTTGCCAAACGTTTCTACTTCCCGAAGCACAATCAATTAGCTCAGCCAGTCAGCCCCTCCTATTTCATTCAAGCACGATAGATTTGGATGAGATGGCTTTGATTCCGAGTACACGGTCTAGCTCTCATACACAAAAACAATCACGTCTTCGTCCTCGTTGCTCGGAAATATTCTTGGATCCGGACACTTGTCGAAGCTTGACTGACAGGGACCGACAGTCACCATACAGTATTGACCATTACACTATATCAGAGATCAAGAAGTATGCCAACCTTGGGTGCGCTCTATGCACTGTTCTATGCCGTGCATCAGGAGAATACGAAAATAATGACTCAAACACATCCATCAGAGTCTCCCCAATCGGTGTCTCGGCGTCCACAAGTGAAATTACGTGGTCGAGGGGTTCGTGTCGTTTATATTATTTTGCAGTACCTGGTAAGTCGGAATGACGAATCCTAGGGATAACTTATTAAG
This sequence comes from Cairneyella variabilis, assembly GCA_001625345.1. NCBI lineage: Eukaryota > Fungi > Ascomycota > Leotiomycetes > Helotiales > Cairneyella > Cairneyella variabilis. Next base: position 1,030 of record AYLM01000438.1, read on the forward strand.
GAGCACCACAACAGAGAGCCCTATATCTAGAGTGATACTCAGTCGACCACCACTTGTTTCCGTCTCAGATGAGAAAGCAACTAGGCGAATAGAGCGAGCATTTACCCAATGCATCTCGCACCACGCCGTATGCCCTCAGGGCAGAACGAATCTATTACCCTCCCGTATCATTGATCTCGAGACAATGCGTTTGCATGAAACTGTGGAGACAGATACTGGCTCATATGCAGCTCTCAGCTATTGCTGGGGAGGCGACCAAAAACTCAAGCTGACTCGTAGCAATATTTCAGCTATGAGACAAGGTATCGTACTTGGTGACCTTCCACAAACACTGCATGATGCCGCTCAGGTTTGCCTGCGGCTCAAAATACGATACTTGTGGATTGAAGCTTTGTGTATAATACAAGACGATGCAGAGGATGCTTCACGGGAGATTTCCAAGATGGGTTCCATATACAATCGTGCGACCCTGGTCATAGCTGCTTCGAGGGCAAAGTGTGTCTATGATGGTTTCCTTGCAGACATAGATGATTTGTCACCGAATGCTATCATGCTGCCTGCTCAATTTTCGACGACCTGCAGGGGAGAAATTGGCCTTCTTGAGGTTGACATGGAGCATTCAGCACTTGAACCGCTCAATAAACGTGGATGGACCTATCAAGAAATCAGTCTTGCCTCACGGGCTTTGATTTACGCGGACGGAGGTATTATTTGGCAATGCAATGCTATCTTCGATCGTCTCGCCTTCGATGGCATCCAAGAAGGATCGCATCCTAGTGAGGACCAAGTCGTCGTCGGCAAAGAGTTCAAAGCTGGTGCCTTGCAAAGGGTCGAATGGGATCAAATGGTCAGGATTTTTACTCTCCGAAGTTTCACTGACCCCAACGACCGCCTTGAAGCACTTGCTGGAATTGCGACTATAGCAGCATCACTGTGGAACAACATATATTATGCTGGCTTGTGGGAGCAGGACATGGTAAGCCAGCTAGGATGGAGACTGGATACCGGCGCAATATTTCATGATTGGGAGCCTCGTGGCCTTGAAGCTCCAAGTTGGTCTTGGGCATCTGTTTCTGGACCCGTGTGTAATGTTGTCCAGACTTTTGCCTCAGTCGGCTCTAGAGATGCTGAAGTCATCAAATGCGAGGTCACACTTGCACATCGTGAAAATCCGTTTGGGCGCGTTGTTTCTGGGCGCCTCACCATCAATGGTTTTTTAATCCAAGCGATACACGCCGACCCCTCTTGGCTGAAGGACACATGCATGGATTCTGACGGTGAACCCGCCAAAGAAGAAGAATTAAATAAGTTGTGGTGCTTGGTGCTTGGTTGTGCTCCTGACAATAGCATGGAAGACGATGAGTTCCCTCAATGGCATTGATTGCTACTCACTCGTCTTTCAGATGGAACATTCAAGAGGCTTGGTCACTTCAGGCAGGACCTGGATCGCAATGTTTGGATGGATGACGAAGCAGATTTCGAGGAATACTATGCTGAATTGAAGGAGAAGCAGTCCGTGGGCCCAAAAGCTAGATTTCCTGGCAGAGGATCTCGGAGAACCATAGTAATTGTTTGAGTTCTCCAGATATTGTTTGACAATCAAGCGACAAAACACGATATAAGAAGTCCGAGGCGATAGCTTCAAGGCTATTGTGATGTGATCATTACGTGTTTTTCGCTGCTGGTTGTGACAATTAATTTGACACAAATACAAATTTCCCGGCCCCCCGCTGACCTGCCTTCTCATACACTTGCACACCATCATCAAGTTTTACTTCAGTTAATTCTCCTGCTGTGGCGGTCTTCAACAACCCAGCCTCAAACTTTGGAGTCATTTCCTTCAACTGTTTGGCCGTATCTTCGACCGCGTAGAGAAGAGTATTGACCCCGATCAAAGTCTTCTCCTTGCGATAGAAATCCAGCATCTCGACCCCAAGGTCCGTACTACCACTTCGCGGCGCTGAGATGAAGGCAAGTTTCCCTCTCAACCCAAGTTTCAAGGAAGCTGCTCTCGTCAATGCCGGCTGACCAACAGTGTCAATCACAACATCGACACCCTTCCCCTCCGTCAATATATCCAACGCATTAAGTTCTGGATCCTTGGCCGTATTGACGTCCGCATCATCCTTTCTCGTCCCTTCAAGTAATTTTGCACCCAAACTCTTCGCCAATTGGACAGCCGCCGAGCCCACAGCACCATTTGCACCAAGCACCAGAACCACATCTCCCTCCTTCACTCCCGCCTTCTGAAGCGCACAGGCAGCAGTCGTAAACGGCACCCCGATCGTCGCTGCCTGCACAAAAGTCAAATTCTTCGGCTTTGTTGCCACGGCATCCTCTCGCACGAGGATAAACTCCGCTTGCGCACCATCGACTATGAATCCTTGTGAGTTCCCACTCGTGCCGTAGACTTCTTCGCCGATACTTGGGCCCTCGACAATCACACCGCTGAAATCTCGACCTGGAACGCGAGGAAATGTGGTGTATGGGAACGATCCTTTGGAGTTTAGGATATCACTTGGTTGGATGGCAGAGGCTTTGACTTGGACAATCAAGTATCCCGGCTGGAGCGTTGGCTTTGGCACCGTCTCCAGCGAGATGACAGGAGGCGCTCCAGCTTCTGGCCGGTTGAGACGAAGGGCTTTCATCGTTGTACTCATGTTGATCAGTGGTTCTTGACTTACGATCCTAACCTCGACAGCAGCTGTGGCTTTATATATGCAACTTCTTAATCGCAATTTTGCACGAGCAAAGCTGACTAGGATCTGTGACATGCTGAATAACGCTCCTATGCGAAATGCCAGGCATTGGAGACTTTCTCTGATTCGTTCGGGTGGCGGGTGGGTGAAGCGGCTGCTGCGGGGACCTCTCCCACTGCGGGCGGGGCGGCTTCAAAGTTCCTCGCCCGGACTTTTCTCCACTCTTCCAATCTTCCATCCGTTTGCGAGCTGCTGCAATTGTTGATTGTCAATATTGAGATATTTGATCTACTTCATGAGTTACGTATCGTGCTCTTGAAGTATTGGGGCACACGCCCGTCGTCTCGTTGCAAGAACGGGGTCAAGTCGACCTCGGCAAGTTACCTAGAGTGCAAAAGACGGAGGCGATTCTTGGACTGGAAAGCTATTTGCAAACTTCATTTCCTCTTTGCTTACTTATTACCAGGGTGGTTACTTTCCCTCAGAGATAGAGGAGTTTGATGCGTCTTGAAAATATTTTCTCCTATGTTGCTGTTCAAAAATTGCCATGTGACAACACTGTTCTGGACACATTTTTATGTCTGCCTGAAATACCTCGGAAGTTGCAGAGATGGTACAGTTCTTTTCCTTCGTTTTATTCTTTAATTTAGATCGAATATCAAGCTATGGGAAGTGTTGGAAGCGTCATAGCTAGTGAGTTCACTGAAGCTTGGTTTGAAAAGAATGATCGTCGGGTTCGGGGGGTGGCTTGACGGAGCGACTCATGGTCAGTACTACTGCACACCTATAACACTTGAAAGTTTGAAGCTCATTTGACGCCCTGTAGAATCTGTTCTGGATGCTCTCATGGCCAGCCTATGTATTGTAGCCGACGGCTGTGTGCCTATCACAGCTTTCCATAATCGCGAGCGCATGGCCCACACCGAGCAAATCTTCCGACTGGACTCGATGTGTGTATTCCAAACCTTGATTCTCGGTGCTGTCTAGTTACGTGTCAGATTGGGAAGAGAAAGACCTTGGCGACTTTCTGCGCAGTCGCTTCCTAGGTTCCACTGCTTTAACGTCAAGCATTCCGATCCTATGGGGATGCTTCAATTTCCACGCATATTTCCCATTTCCTTGGCAGCACCCTCAAAATGTCCACTGCAGTGCTTTCAAGCGTGCCGTCGCCCTTCTGGCAGCCAATGGCACGCAGCACTTCCGAAGCGACGCCCAAGGTTGTGATGTATATCCCGAACGAGACCATGAAGCCAATGACAGTGGCGCTTGTTCAGAAGCTTTGCTGTACCAAAGGCCCATGATGAGTATCTGGAACTGAATCAACCAGAATGGTCTGCAATGGATAACCTGGTCAACGTCTTGTCACTCATTCAGCCCTCGAAACCCTGCATCTCGACTATTCAACCAAAAGAGCTTTTATCTTACGCGACAAGGATCTTTGGAAAACAGGAGGAATATGTCTATTCCTGCGTTCCTCGGGCAGACATTTTCAACTTGTTGAAGTTGCTTTTGAGTCTGCAAATTGACCAGCCGGTATTTGAGAGCTACTTCAATACCGGCCATATCTGTCCCGAGAGTATAGATGATGATCTCGAAAGACTGGCAAATTCTTTAATGAGATTGTTTAAGAAGGGTGATTGCAGCGACGTTGAATGGAAGGAATTCAAAACAGCGCTCGGAATCTACCTGGTATGCATTCATCGCAGCACTTATTTCCGAGCCCAATATTGTCCCATACAAGCCTCATTTTACAGCCCAGTTCTCTCTGATCTTCACATCATTCCTCGTCCCATCCAATCAACCAAAGCCTCTAAAGCCACCCAATCCTAACCCAAACTCTATCCTCACGCCCCCACTAATCCAGTATATCTTCCTCTTCAACCCACCCACACCCCTCCACGAAGGTCGCTTCATCGACACATTCGGTAATTTCGACCGATTGAAAGCACGCTTTGCGCTTCAACAATCCATCAACATCGCATACTCAGCCACTAGGGAGAATCTTTCGGCCAAGGGTCTTACTTCGGCACTTGCTCCCATGAAAACAGCAACACTGCTCCTGAATACAGGCTATGCTGAAGACCCTAAAATTAATTGTGCAACCGAAGTCATTATCGGAGCATATATACCCAACTCATGGGGTCCCTCACGAGCACACGCACACAAACTCAGCGCCGGCCACGCACTCTTCGAACTCTCACCCCAACTCCACATCTTACGACCCCGTTATCTAGAGGCCTGACAAAAGATGCCATTTCCTTCGCCACAGATGAAAGTAGAGGAAGTATTAACTTCGGCCCCTCAGGCGAAAGTGGTCTCTCTGTCGATTTCGAGGATGGAACAGCATTACTGAGATTTACTACCCGTGGCAAGAGTCTAGTATCTGTTTATGTAGATATGGCACCTTACGCCGGAGAAAGTAAGTGGGAGATGAAGGTAAAGATCGAGAAGTTGGAGGTGCTTGTACTGGATGGGCTGGTAGCGAAGGCGGAAGCGAAAGATGGGAGGGCGAGGAGGATGAGGGAGAGTGCAGGACCTATGTTAGGTGCAATGCCGAAACCGTTGGATCGAGAAGAGATCATGATGAGGATTGAAGGGTTTGGTCCCGATGGGCCTATAACTGTTGAGGAATGAAATAGGGGCACTTGCCTCCAGGAAAGTGAGATAGACTTATCTTAAGCTGCCACTAAAATATAGCAGCTTCAAAGGTACATATTTTCTCAATGCAGGTAATTTACACTAACGAATTGAAGATCGAAGTAAGTATTGAGAAACATGTCGTCTGCTTAAGTTTTACGCCCATATTAGGCGCTGGAGAATTCAAGACTTGGCGGAAATATAGGCCCTGATATTGCAGCAAGGTCTTCCATGGGGCCCTCCACGCCGTGAATCGAGAACTGGTGGCTTCTGCTTCTAGAACCAAACAATGAAACTTCTTCTCCGAATTTCGAAACACCCTAGAACTAGCCTAGAATTTCAAATCAGCATATCTATTGGGTATGCCTCTTGAACTCCTATCCTTTTTCTTACCAATATCACAACCCATTTTTCGCCTTCGGAATTCTGAGTAAGCACCCGAGTGCACCCTATTCAACGCCCCGCAACTTCCGCGCGCCCCAATTCCTCCGCGCCAAGACCCATAAAACGCTACATGACGTAGTGCTGAGTCCCGGCTTTGTAGGTCAATGAACAATTAATAAGAACAGCCAAGACTCCGCGACTCTCAATCTCCTTATAATGTCACTCTCTGCGCACATTGGCCGTACGCAACATGCAGCAGGACCGTCTCTCTGTGCCTACTTCAACGCCGTCGCCTTCATGGCCCGAATTTTCAGGTAGACCAAGATCGGGATCTCAACGCTCGCAGCGTTCGCGGCACTCACAGCGCAGTGCCGAGAACGCCGCGAGGGAAAATGTGGCGTATGATAGGAGGCCGAGTATCAGGCTACGGAGGGTTTCTGCTATCCCACCCACAGAGCAACAGAATAATGAGAATTTGAGTACGACGCCAGGGTTTCCACCAGCAGAGAGCGATCATGCGAGCGTGCGGAGGAATCGCAGCGTTTCTGCGCCACAGGAAAGGGAGTTCCCGCCTCCGACGACGGCGGCACCGAGACTGAATACGCAGACGCCTATGCCTGGAGTTGCGGAGGAGATTGTCTCACCTACTTCAGGAGCTCTGCATGAGCCTGATACGATACCGTTTCCGGAGCTTGAGGATACGGGGTCGAGTACGGCGATTAAGAGGAAGCCGGTTCCGAATAGGGCGACGATTTCGAGTTGGAGACCGTTGAGGAGGGCGAGGACGAATATTGGGGTGAAAAAGGAGGCGATGAACCAGACGAACGCACAAGGAGAGGAGTACGAATCCGAGTTGGTGGATTTGTTGGATCTTGTTGGTATGTTCAAAATTGTTTTGCGGCACGCGAGTAATACTGGCTTATATCTTGTCAGATCCTGAAGTGGCAACCCTCTCAACTCTTACCAATGTTCAGAACTCTCTATTCATTCCGGATCTTGGGAAATATCTGAATCGCAGACCGTCGTACAACCTCACCAAGCGATCCTCGGATATTGCTGAAGCATCTATTTCGAGTAGTGATGATACAGAAGAGGAAACGAAAACTGAAGGCAGCTTGGAAGCGAGGACGAATACTGGTGCCACTTTGAACACAATTTCTTCGAGAGTGAACGACAAATACTATGCTGTGCTGCCACATGGAGTGTCTTTACCTGGCTGGACGGAAGAAGAGAAATTGGAGTTGAATGATCATGTTAGACACATGTTGCATTCGAAGAGGTCGAAATTTAAGAGAAGTATGAAGGGATTTGGGCAATATGTAAGAAATCGTGAGTACTTGTTCCCTTTCATTTCTTGATGCTTACTGACATCTTTAGCTCTTGGTGCTTTTGTAACGATATATGCAACATTAATTACCCTTTTTGGACTCGCTTGGGTTCTGTTCTTGATCGGTAAGTCCACAGCAGCCTCAAGTCTCGACAAACCTAATTTCTATTTCTTCAGGCTGGATCAACGTCGGCGGCCGGCGACTCTACATAATCAACGTAATTGACAACGTCCTCGTCGCCCTCTTCGCCATCATGGGTGACGGTCTCGCCCCCTTCCGAGCTGTCGACACTTACCACATGATATTCATCGCACACTACCATCACCTCACCTGGCGCCTACGCAAAGAGCAATCCCTACCCAAACTCGAAGATCACAACGACTTGCCCTCCGTGCAACCAGACCAAGTCCAAGACATCGAGAAGCAAGAATTCTCCGTGTTAAACGAAAAGCAGCAAAAGAAACTCGCACATCATCAAAAGAAGTTCGCGCGCTCGCACAGCTTCTATAAACCCCATGAGACCGCCACACATTATGCTTTCCCTTTACGCTTATTGGTTGCGATCGTCGTATTGCTCGATTGCCACAGTTTCCTGCAGATAGCGCTAGGGACATGTACTTGGGCGATATATTATAAGACAAGACCGTTTGCGCTGACAACGGTGATTTTGTGCTGTAGTATTACGGTTAATATTACGGCGGGGATATTGATTAGCGTAGGGGACCATAAGACGAGGAAGAAGGATGTTTTGGAGAGGATGAAGAGGCAGGAGTTGACGGAGCATGCGATGAAGAAGGTGGAGAAGAGGAAGAGGAAGGGGAAGGAGAGGGAGGGTGAGAGTGGTAGTGGTGGTGTGCTGGAGGGGATACCTAGTGAGATACAAAGTGAGAGGGAGACGGGGAGAGAGGATGTTGTGACGCCTACTCCGGTTACGCCGGAGATTAGGGTTAGTTGAACATATAGATTGGGGAGAATGTTGGATAGAGTTCAGAGACTTGGGCAGGCACAAGCGGTGTCCAATAAGACATATTCTAAGGCTCATGATCGCGAAGCACCAATTACTGGTAGACATTGTGAAGTGACAACCAATCATTGGTGCTGTTCATCAACCAACTTCAGTACGGAAAGAATCGCACTGCAACTGCTGACTTGGAAAACTACCCCCAGTGTCATCTGTTTGAGAGGTAGCATCTGCTACTTCTCACCCCGTGGGCCCTGGCCAGTATTTCGGTCGTTCTCACAGTTACTCGCTACCCCTGAATCGCAGCCCCTGAACCACGAACACGAGCCGAGAGTGCCGAGAATCTGCCTGAGCAAAGCGAGCAGCCCGGATGCACCGGATCGCCCTTCGACCCACAATTGTCGTGGAGGGGTAAGGTCAAGCTTTTCACTCGCTCACCCCATCCCTTCTCAGTCCCGATCTTTTCCACCCAGGTGATGAATTGATGGGCATACTTGTAAGAATTGAGGCATTTACGGAAAGAACAAGAACAAGAACAAGAACCGCCACCCACATGTGACAGCTGCAGGAACAGCAACAGCGGATACCGGATTCGCTGGTTTCCGTAACGAAGGTCCGAGAAAAGTAAGAAGTAGAATACGAGGCACACGAGCAGCGCATCCCTGGCTCACCACCTACACCAGACGTTTGTCACTGAAGCGAGCCATTATTGGCTGACAGCGAATTTTTCAGGGACAGAACTTTGAAGCTCCTTGCCCGAGTAGTATACGCCGGCGTGGTGACGCGTGTGTGCGTGTCTCCCTATCAGAGCCATCAGCGGGGTCGGTCCCGTCCCGGTCTTACGCAAACCTTCCACACCTCAGTTATTCTTATTAAAAGCTCACCCTCCCTCGCCAAGCCCTTCTCTTTTCTCTGTAAGAAATGTGAATTCCATCTACAGTCACTTCGGTTTCATCAATTCACTCGTTTTTCTTATCCAAGAGAAGGATTTTCTTTGACAGGATCAAGATTCAATCGTTTAAGTGCCCAACATGCCACCCCACTATTCAGTCATCCTCCCTAGGACTTACGGCAACACGACGCTGGTTATTGTGCTGTGCTGTTTGGCGGCGGTTATTTTTCTGGTTGGGTTAATGGCTTTGGGGAATATTGCGTTGAGGAGAGGAAGGGATGGGAATCAAGCCACGCTGGCGGGGTGAAGGGACTAGGACGTGGAATAGGAATTGGGTGGATGGAGGAGAAACGATCATTGGGGTCGGACACCGAGTCGTCACGAACGAATCGATAATGGACACCGATGGTCTGTGTCGAGGATCCGCGATTCCGCTTGGATGAGCATCGCTGGCACGCTTGCTATCAACTCGAAAAGGACCGCATCCGGCGTTGTGTTGCGATGAAACGACTGGAACGAATGGGCGCGACCGGTCCCCCGCGATACTTGCAGCATCGATGATGACAATACGAATCGTCAAGATAAGACCGTCAAGGAAGCGGAGCATCGCGTTCTTCACACGATATCGCAGATGGAGGCCTTGGGCCACCACATTCTCTCGTTGAGCTTTCGAACTACGAACATGTTTACCGATTCTATATTGATCATCAGAGACCGCGATCTGGGATTCAAGTGCCATAGGGTCATGAGAAGGGGAACATACGACATTGGCCCGGAAGCAGAGTAGTCAGATGAGAAAAGGAGCCTAAGCGAGATGGAGGCTTGAGGGTGTGGCTCCGGCGTCGGATGGCATATCGCGGGGAGGAACGTGAAAATAGATGTTATCGCCAAGGTATAAGGCTTGGAATATTGGAGATTATAGAGGTCTAGAAGTACATCAAAGCAGAAGGAAGTATTTAAATCTAGCAGCCGCTGGCGTTGTATGATAATTCAGACGACCAAAAGAAACCTGTTCGTATAATACCCAGGCTTGGGAAGTTCATCACAAGGTTACCAGTTCAGGTCTCTTTTATTCGTTATTCTTTCGTTTATGCTATCATTTTGCCGACTTAGTTCCACAGAAGTCGGCCTGCTAACTTCTTCCTGAGAGCCGTGTTAAGGCGCATAACAGTGTATACAGACTTAAAGGGCCCGACAGTTCTGAACGCAGCTTTGGCTGGTGGTCAAGATTCTAGCACTGAGGTGGCAGTGGGTGTACTTTGGACATCTTGTTGCGCAGGGCAGGAGAAGCCCTAAGTTTCTACTTGACGAGAAGTCTAATTGCACAAGAGACCGAGCCCACCCAATTCGTTTCATGCAGAGCTGGTGATTTGACGAATTTGATCTATGCATGGGAAAGGGAAGCGTCTTCCCGCTACACCTGCCCCAATTTCACCTGCTCTTCCTGCAACAATCGACTAACTTCGCTAAAATCTTTGCCTATTCCCTCTCCCAAACCGGGTACACGGGACCAAAAGACCATATTCTTTGAACTCGTGACTTCTTCACAGATTCGACTCAAGGGAATAGTGCTCCACTGCCTCCTCTCGAGTAATCGCTTGACAATTTTCGGGAATCCATATAGTGACGCAGCATAGAGAGCGGTGTCATCCACGTCGACTGCTCCTGCCTCAAGTAGCATGCTCACCATTCCATCATGGCCATCTTTAGAAGCTGCCACAAGAGCCCTAGAAGGAGGTCCATCGAGACGTAGGTTTTTGTAATTCACGTTAGCACCAGCGGCAAGTAGTAATTTCGTAACTTCCATATCCTTCCTCTGAGAAGCGTGCCATAAGGCAGTGCCTGAAGCTCTGTTAGGACGCCCAGGAGCATCTACGAGGGCACCAGCAGCAAGAAGCGTTCGAACAGCGGCTACATTCCCATCCTCCGAGGCGCACTGCAACGGTGTGCCTCCATATTCATTTCCGGGTAGATTGATACGAGCACCGGCTGAAATCAAAAGCTCAACAATCGAGTTATTGTCCAATCGGGAAGCTATTTGAAGGGGTGTTCCTCTGGCATACCCGTATTCGCCCCCTGGAGCGTCTGGGTCAACTTCATTCCGTAGAAGAAGCTCGACGAGCGGTTTTGATCCGATGAAGGTCGCTTCTTGAAGTGCTTTATCGTACTGGTCCTGAGTGTTATTTAATTTGGCTATCAAGTGCTTCACAAGCAGCAAAAGTTTTGTAGCACATGCTAGTGGAAGAGATCCAGGATCCTTATCATAGTTAAATGGTACGCTGAATTCGTTTGTAGGGTTAAAAATTCTGGTCCAACTTTTAAGCCACGAGCCCGACCGAAAGAGGCTAGACAATAGCTCCCAGACCGTGGTTTCCTCATACTTCTCTAATGCTCGAGCATGGTCTGGCCAGAATATGCATACATGTTCAAGGAGTGGGAAACATTCCAAGTCCTCTATAGTGTCGCTCTTGCCATTCTTGGCATCGTCATAAAAGCTGATGTAGGCCAAGCAGCTTTCCAATACGTGCTTCTGCCCGGAAAACTCTGAAATATGGAATGGTGAAAGTGGTGCCAATTTTGGTCTGGTGGAGAGATACTCCTTGACCGAGAAGTGCGAAAGTTTTATCTCTGCGTAGAATTCTCCCGTTGTCCGATCCCAGCGCTCAGTTTCTGAGACAGTGACTAAACTGGATAAAATCTCACGAATGTCTTGTGCTTCAGCAAAACGCTCTTCGGGGTCGAAAGCCGGGGTTTCTTTTGGATTTATAACAGAGGCTTCTGCAAGCTGCTCTATGGTCAAGGGATTCTCGGAAAAGATTAGCCAACATAGAGCGTTGAAAGCCTCTCGGTGATATTCAGCGGGAATGTTTTCGAGTATGTGCTGATAGGTTTCATCTAGTGTTTTCGGTAAGGATTGCAAGGCTCGTCGGATATCGTTAGGCTTTTTCATCTTTTTCAGTTCTTCTAGTTGACAGAAGACCCAGCGAAACCTGCAAAGTTATGAGTTAATCAACTTAAAGTCTTCCTCCAAAAGAAGACACAGGTGTGCAAGAAATCTGAGCTTACATCCCATTCGCCTTGTTCAGTAGGCATTCCTCGATCTCAACCTTTAGATCAGACTTCCATTTTGCCAGACGATGATCTGTTTTAATTTGGGATCGAACGTAATGAATGATGTCTCCGTCAATAGGTTGATCTTGGAGACAGATTGGCGGCTGTGTCAGCAGTGGCGAGATAGCTACTTCTATAGATCGTTCGTTACGGCTTGTGATCAAGATGTGTACTCCAGGGAAAGTCCTCCAGTGGGAGAACTCGCACATAAGATACTCCAGCTCTGACTCAGGGACGTCATGTCCTAAGAATTCATCTAAGGCATCAATAATCAGAAACGCTTGTGCGCAAGTTTCTAAGACTGCTCTCAAAGTCACTGCGACTTCTTCCTTGGATGGTTGTCCGAACTTGTGCCTTCGATGCAAATCTCGAAGTGCTGTTGGAAATGTAGGCAGCTGCTGAGCTAGCTGCGCTAAAAAGGAACACAGCAGATTCCGGGAGTTTCTTTTCTCAGCTTCGGTGAATGAGAAGTAGAAGAAAGCTATAGAGGATGCTCCTAGTTCAGAAGCACATAAGTTCAGGATATGCTGGACGATAGTCGAACTAGACAATTTTAGCGCCTCACCCTTGTATACTCGAGAAGTCGTCCTGTTTACCATAAAATTGTCTTGCCACAGCCCGGGAAACCATGTATCCACATGAAAGAACTTGGTGATTTCAGCCACTCCTGATACTCTGTCCCGTCTATAAACCATGCTCCTGTGTCTGGCTCATGCTTTTCGCAAGCGGCGTTATGATTGCTCGTTGGATCGACCTTGGAGAGCCATCGAAGTATCTCCAGCTGATCTCTCTCTATATAGAAGCCTATGTCAAATGGGGCTTGATCATGGGTGGAGTTCACAACTTACCTGTCATTTCATTTTGTTCCTGGAGCTTCTTCTTTTCATTAGCATCGAGAAGCTCGGAGCCCAGCGAGCGAATATGCTCCTTGATACCTTGAGACGAATCGTGAATTATATTCTCCGTCAAGGTGAGCTTCGCACTGATACCACGAATATCACCTCCAGTCTCCTCAAACCAGCCTTCGGCCTTTTCATGATGTTCCCGCATCAGGTGGTCGTGTTCTCGGAGACGCTTTCCATTCTCGTTCACTATGCCCGCCACGTCTCGAATATCATTAGCTGTGTTTCGCACATAGACCTCGATGGCAGTCAAAATGGCCCTAAATCATGTGTTTGTAATCGGTATTTGTGACTCGTTTACGATGAGCCTAATCGCCTAAAAATGTTGACTTACTGTTGATCAGCATGTAAGGCTAGCTGAAATAGGTTTCTTGTATCGTCAAGCTGGGCCATCATTCTCTTCAACTTGGTATCCCATAGCTTTCCTACAACATATCGGCCAATGACATTGACAGATTTCAGCCGCTCCTCGACAGCAGATAACGTGACTGCACAGCATTCCAAGGGTTCCTTCAAGTGCTTGAGGGTGGATAATCGGGCTTGATCCTCTTCATTGAACTCCATATGAAGTTTCAAACCCTCATATGCGCTCTTGAATCCGTGAACAGAGCTGAGAATGCGATTGAGGTCGGCGCGGCTGTGATCTGTCGGGCCGATCTTTTTGAGCAGTGAACCCGTAAGCTGGATGCATGCGATGATGCTGGCTGCTACTCCAAGTACGCTGAATGGATCCATGATATCTTGAACAGGGTCTGAGAGAAAATTGGGGAATGATGCAATGTAAGGCAACAGGAAGCGCTTGGATATTGAAGTTGCTTGAGCAAAGAAAAGCGAGGCGCAGCAAGCCACAAGTATGGCACATTCGCGACAGCCTATCACAATGCCCTTAGTTGATGCGAGGCTGAGAGAAAATTGAATATGCATAATTCTACGTTCAGAGGCACACAAGTCCAAGGTGATGCTCTCGCCTTTTAAAATGGTAGTGGGAAGGATGTGATAGTCCATATCGTCTTATTGTCCGAGCCGTTGAGGTCTAGAGATTCAAGACTCGCATTATTGTGAAGCGGTATTAAAATATGTCAGACCTAGCAATAATAACTAAATAAGATAGCAACAATGAACCTGGATATATAAGTATTGACCTTGAGAATTTACCTTAAAGGCGATTGAAGACTTGTAGGATGCTAGACAAGTTGCCTAGCCTAAATCTTTGCTAATTTGGTGTTTTGCAAGCGCTCAACTCATTCGAATTGCTTAGACTTAACACCTTAAGCAGAACATCATTTTGACAATGTTGAGATATGATTTCCAAGTATGTAATTTAACAAAAGAGAGAGACTAGGGCAATTCGAGTCCTAACTTCCCAATCAGTGGAGATTGAAGATTGGAATGGTGATACAATGGCGTCTGGTGGCTGATGTTCAATAACAATTCACTCGACTTCCTTTCCAAGCCCCATGATCCTGTTGCCTCCCGGCAGGGTTATTCGGTTGAACGGGTGCACCCTCATCTGCCAAACGCGGGGTTTAGGCGTTTCAGGCTCAGCTGTGCCATTTTACCAGATGACTCCCAAATCTCGGCTAATTCATTTACCACTAAATCTGCTATTTTTGTGTCTCGAAACAATCTACACCACACATTGCCAAAAACTCTGTATACGCCTTTCAATACGCCTTTCAATACGCCTTTCAAGGTCCCGTGCAAGATAGGCGACTGGACAATGTGGTAGGCTAGGCTAGTTCCGAAGTTACCTGTATTGTGTTTGTGGGAGGAGCCTCTCCGCCATCACAATTCACCAGGGCGGGAAGTGAGGAAATGACTACCAAAATATTTTCAGGGAACAGGCTAAAACAAATTGAAGCAATATGAGGCGGCATTGCTCTTTTTGTTTTGGAAGATGAGCTGGAGGAGTGGAGACGATGGGGTTATGAGCATCTATAAGTACCGCCCTTGAGTAAGTCTTGTTCGTCTGATCTGAGTGTTACCTCGTCCATCATCCCCAGATCTTGTACATATTTCCAGTGTAGCGTCTTCATCATTCTTTCAACATGCGTTCCCAATTGATCTTATCCGCAATATTCGCAGGTCTCGGCCTCGCCTCCCCCGTGGACCTTGAGGAACGCCAAAGCTGTCCCGGCATTCACGTCTTCGGTGCCCGCGAAACTACTGTAGCACAAGGATATGGAACTTCCGCTGTTGTGGTTGATCTTGTCCTTAATGCGTATTCTGGTTCAACGTCCGAAGCTATTGTCTATCCCGCTTGTGGTGGTCAAGCTTCTTGTGGCGACGTCAGCTATGCTAGCTCTGTCCAGCAAGGAGTTGCTGCGGTTGCCAGTCAAGTCAATTCGTTCAACACCAAGTGTCCTTCGACTATTCTGGTGTTGGTTGGATACTCACAGGGAGGCCAAATCTTCGACGATGCTTTTTGCGGCGGCGGCGACTCCAATGAAGGTATCACCAACACGGCAGTCCAGATTCAAGCCTCAGCAGTCAAAATGGTTGCTGCTGCCATCTTCATGGGCGATCCTCGCCACATTCCAGGCCTCTCGTACGATGTCGGGACTTGCAAAGCTGATGGAGTGAGTTTTTTTTCATCCTCTGATCCCATCTCGCATCCTTGCATATTCCCAGTACACTCTTACTAACACGAACACAAGTTCGCTCCACGTCCAGCGGGCTTCGTCTGCCCATCTGCCAGCAAGATCCAATCATACTGCGACGCAGCAGACCCATACTGCTGCAACGGCAGCGACGCCGCCACGCATGAAGGCTATGGAACTGAGTATGGACAGGCAGCTCTCACTTTCATCAAGGCGAAGATTTCGGCTATGCAGTCTAGCACTGGTACTTCGACCGGGGGAGCTACTACAACTGTCACTACCGCAAGCTCAGGCTCTGGAAGCGGTAGCACGAGCGTAAGTTGCTCACTCTCTGAAGTGCTCTCTTCAGATGTAGAGCTGAATACTAATTCATCGCAGTGTGCTGCTCACTGGGACCAGTGTGGTGGCCAGACCTGGACGGGAGCGACTTGTTGTGTGTCTGGATATACTTGCACTGCTGCGAATGCTTATTACTCTCAATGCTTGTGATTCGGGGAGAAGTGGGAATGAGAAAAGACTTGCGGGTTTGTGTACATAGGAGTGCTTTCAATTCTGATGTGCTGCTTCATAAAATAGCAATTTTACACTTCAGGGAAAGGATGCATTATATATTGAAACTGTTGTGGAATGTTGAAGCTGAGGTTTGAAAATCTGAATGAATTTTTCTTGCTATGGAACCAATGCCCACATTCCGATTGGGAATAGCATACTGAAGCAAAGTGGAAGAGTCGACGGTGAGTTGCAGAAAGACAAACAGCTCTTGTAGCCAAGTCATACTTCTCTGCTTAATAATAGCATTGCATCTTCCAGGAGTTTTCTCTTGTTACCTCTATATAACTGGCTTATCGGATCCAGAATCCAGGGCTTGAAAGCTGTGGTGCAGTCTTGGCAGGACCCCACCACGGCACTCGTTACGAGCGAAGCGAGCCTAGCAGGGGGAGTTCCTGCATTGCTGACATTTGTCAGCGTCACGCGTGCGGGAAGCCAATCGATCCTCTGCCAATTTGGAGAAGGTTGTACAGAAAGGTGGGGGTAATCTCACGTCGTCGTTAAACTCGTTACGATCGAAGGAAGCCCGCTAAGAGAAATTTCTGTGGTTTAAGTCTAAGGTGGGAAAGCATGCAGAATGACGAGTTCAGGCTTGATGCGGAGGCTTGTCAACATGCCACAAAATGGAAGTTCGAGGCATATAAATAAGTCCTGGACCGCCGTGTTGTAGTGAAGAAGTTCAGCAACAAAACTCAGAGTCCCCATCATCATTCTACCCAAATACCTTTCCCACTTCAACATCCCAGATTCACAGACTTCTCCAGACAAAATGACCAGGCCAACTTTCTTGATGGTTCTGTCCTCCTCTGCCCAAGGATGGTACCTGGTAAGATAACTCATCTTCTTAGCTTCATCCTCTGACTGATCGATAGCCCGAGTTCGCGCACCCATACGAGGTGCTGTCACCTTATTGTGACCTCGTCATCGCGTCGCCAAAGGGAGGAGCAACAGTTCTGGACCCCGTATCTATTGAGCTGTTCAAGAACGATGCGTATTGCATGGAGTTCGCTCAGACGAAATCGAAGCTTTGGATGGAGACTGGGAAGCTAGAGAGCTTTCTCGGGAGGGCACATGAGTTCACTGGCATATTCTATGTTGGTGGATTCGGACGTAAGTCTCCAGTGTTCGTCTCTTTGACTCGCTACTCTGCTGACGATTGACTTGTCATTAGCAATGTTTGACCTTGTCGATAATGAAGTTTCGATCAAACTCATCCGAGAGTTCCACGACACCGGAAAGATCGTGGTTGCCCTCTGCCATGGGGCCGCGGCACTCTTGAACGTGAAACTCGCCGATGGTTCGCATCTCATCAAGGGAGAGCCGGTCACTGGATTCAGCAACCAGGAGGAGATCGATGTTGACAGAGAGAAGGATATGCCATTCCATCTGGAGGATGCTTTGGACAAGGCAAGTGACGGACACTACGAGAAGGCAGCGAAGGCATGGGACCCTCATGTGGTTGTTAGCTCTACCAAGCAATTGTTGTGGGGCCAGAATCCAGCGAGCGCAAAGCCTCTTGCGGATGAGCTCCTGAAGAAGCTGATTCCGATGGGCGGAGTGTGAATAGTGAAAGCCTTGTTAGGAGCTTCGGCTCGATAGCGTAGCAAACATCCTTTATCTTCGTACTCGGAAAGATGCGGTTGTCACGCCGTGTATTGCCTTTGCAAAAATCCCTCCTGAATTTCCGTTGCTAGATATCCATGCCACCCCCTCTCAACTTCGTGACGCCAGGAGTAAAATAGTTCAGCAGCTTGTGGCCTATCCGGCAGAATAGGATAGCCATCAATGGCAGAATCGTACACATCAAGTTTCAGGGAATTCATGTTGCCCATGGCATCCTGTTTCCATGTGGCTTTTGCGACAACTTGGAGGGCCTGCTCATCGCCGTCGGCCTCTGCATTTCCGTATCGAAGGAAGAAGGCGAGGAGCAGGTCATCATCTCCACGAGGTAGCAGAAGTGGAATAAGTCGGTCTCGTATGGGACCCAGAGGAGAGTACGGGGTATAAGCGAATTGACTTCGATCACGGCGCCGCATTTTGGCTTCCAGCTGAAGCATGATATCGAGTGTGTTTGCTCCAGTGTAGCCGTTAAAGAGACCCTCACGACCGATTGATCGGAGCGCAGCAATCGTCCATTCTTGCCAGGACAGCGAATAGCATCGACGCGTACCATGGTAGAGGTATATCGAGATACCCATGCTGACGGAATCACACGGCTTGTATGGATTACCAGCTGGGTTCCTGTGGCTTTTTATCAGGCCAGCAGCGATGCAAAGACTCTGATACACAAGATCGAATGCCTCAATTTCTCTAGAAGCAGGATCTTCGTCTGTTGTGCTGATCATCGCCAGTGCACATCCCAAGTAGCCGTAATACATCGCAATATTGAGCGCGATGTCATTAGACAAGAGTAGAATAGCTGGAGGAGGCATTGGACGTAATTCCATAGGCAGGATCTCCATAGCTTCGAGATTCTTCAGGCCCTCGCAGCGTGCAAAGGTAGCCAGAGAATTTTCCTTCCACAGCCGCATCTCAGAATAGAAGCCCATCAATTCGTCACGACTCGGCCTTTCGCTGGTTGGACACCAACATCCCCAGACCACCCGACTAAGTTTGTTGTGTCCACAGACGAGTTGAATGAGGCGATAACGCTCGACAGCAACAGGGTCCGGGGGGTTTCCAGAGAACTGGGGCGAGGCTCTATTCCAAAACGGTTTCTCCATGATGGCGAGGTTTGCGCATTGCCCAAAGGATGAATTTGCGTAAGGAACGAGTTTCAGGGCGAGAAAGTCCAAACGGAGCATAGCATCGAAAAGTGGAGCCAAACTTGAGGCTTTGGTGTCAGGTAGACTCTCCTCAGATCTCCGAAGGAATTGTATGGCTGCCCAGAGATGTTGGAAAGCCCCCTTGAGATTTTCCTGGAGGCACTGAAAAGTGGTGTTAGCAAAGTTCCGTCCACATGGCATCTTGTTCTGTGTACCTCAAGGTATGTAAGAAGCATGAGAACAACAAGAATTGCAATATTCTCGGATTCTATGTGGTGACTCAGGAGGTTGGGTAGCAATCGTAAAACATTTCCATAGGCCCGGAGTCCTAGGACTCGGAATCTCGACGCTTCCGCAAAACTGCCGAATTGGCACGCGAGAAGTGATGCACGATGAACAGCACCGATAGCTATGAGGGCTTCGTAGACAATGTCCAGGCCGAACGACATCTGAGCAACCTGGTCACGCCAAAAGCTGGCATGGTCTTTTCTGAACAGCCTAGCCACGGTTGTTGTCACAAAATGGTGATATAGGGGCAGATGCTCTTGTCGCCAATTCGCGTGCCGCCATGGGAGCTCAGAGGATGGGCTCTCGTTACAAGCGGGAGTACTTCGTCTTGTGGTGGGGCCGGGGCTGCCTCCTGGGACTCGTCGTAGTGGTTTGTATCCTTCGCAGATGAAATTTCCATTGCGACAACGAGCGCAGAAAGGCTTTGCTTCATCACATTTCACACGTCGCTTGAGACAAGTTACGCAGCCAGTTCGCGTACGTCTGTCCATCGTATTTAAGTCTTTTCATATTGGAGAAAGTGAGGAATTGTGATGAGCGTTGCTGGATGTTGGTCAGCAAGAGTGGAGAAAGTACAGTACCCTAGGTACCTTACGAGTACGAGGATGGCAGTTGGTGCCTCAGGACGAAAATCTGAAGGGGCAACGAAAACACTTGCCGCTGACCCACACCAGCTGTAGTCGCAATAGACAATCAAATATGAATTTCGATCCGACTCGCTCAATTTTGTTCTACGTCAGCGCTAGCGCATACCATATCAGAGTAAAAACCCAAAGTCTCTCCTAAAGTTATTACTGTAAATACTATAATTAACACTAAATCGCGGGACGAGCATCATCAGCACTTGGCAAGACTAAGCCCGAGAGAATCCGCTCTCTCCCCGACTCTCCTACCAATGAGATGAGCAATGATACCTTCCCATTGTCAAAAAGAAGCCAATACCGCAGAATAATGCAAGTAGTCGAATTGTGAACTGAACTTCTCTCCCAGACTTCGAGTTCTCTAATGATGGAATTAACGCCCTTGACTTTGTTATCACATTATGGTCGAGTGATCCTAGCACTTAGTATTCTGGCTGTAAGTTCATGCTCGAAAATTTGGATATATTGCTTAGCATCATCAGATACTTTACACCGCCGCAACCATCAGCCTTCACCCCCTGGGAAAATTCCCAGGGCCCTTCTGGAGCAGGATCTCATCATGGACCGTGATACTGCAGTGCCGGAGAGCCCGTCGATCAGAATGGGTCCAAGAACAACATCGAAAGTACGGACCCATGGTTCGCATAGCACCAAACCATGTATCCATAGCGTCACATGATGCACTTCTGGAGATCTATGGACACAAAACTGGGTTCTTGAAAGGTCCCTTTTATGAAGATACGTCTAATCGCGCCGTCAGTCATGGTTAAAGCTAACTTATTCTCGCACCATTCCACCAGGTTCAGCCAGTGCTATTCAATACTCGGGACGTTGACGTCCACCAACGAAAGAGAAAGTATGTCAATCCCGCGTTCTCAGCTCGGAATTTGAAGGATTACGAACCGCACATGGATCCCTGCATCAGAGCGCTAGTGATGGCTATTCGAGATGCGTGCCAAAAGGTGGAGACCTTGGATTTCTGCAGATGTTGTGAGTCGACTCGGTTGCTCCGCGGTTTAATGAGATTCACCTGATAATTTATAAGCAAACTTCCTCGCATTCGATGTGATAGGAGACTATTCGTTCGGTGAAGTCTTCGGATTTCTCGAATCCGGCAGAGATGATTACAACTTGATCCACACCGTTGATTCGCGGGGCGAATTTCTCAACACGATGGGGCACGTTCCGCTATGGCTTAGGCCATACATGAAGTATCTCAAATTCGATCCATTTTGGAGCGAGGGCGCACGGGCAAGTGGACACCTGGCAGAGCTTGGCAGAGCTGCGTCTGCAAAGCGACGTCGAGAGTCAACGATACGGAAAGACTTGATGAGTTTCCTGCTTGCGGCCAAAGATCCTGAGACTGGAGCACCGCTACCATCTGATGAAATTACAGCTGAAGCTATTAGTTTCATCGTGGGAGGGAGTGATACAACCAGTAGCACGATGACTAGCTTTCTCGATATTGTGGCGAGGGACGAGGCTTTGCAACGTGAGCTCCACCTCGAGCTAGTTGAAGCTTTCCCACCCCCGCTAGATCATGATTGGGTTGCTCCGGAGGCGGTTGCAGGTAGCTTGAAGCTTCTAAACGCCACATTGAAAGAACTGATGCGTATCCGACCCACAAGTTCCACGGGACTAGAGCGAGTAACTCCCGAGGGTGGCAGAACAATTGCTGGAAGATTCGTTCCGTCGGGCACACTGGTTTCGGTTCCCACAACAATAGTTCACCATGCTCCGGAGATTTTTCCTGTGAGTCTTCATTAATACCGCCTAAGAACTGCAGCAGACTGACCCAGGTTTCAAAGAACCCCGATGTCTTTGATCCATATCGCTGGCTTGCGGAAGACACGACTCTCATGAACAGGTTTTTTGTGCCATTTTCCACTGGCCCTCGAGCTTGCGTCGGTAGAAAGTGAGATCTTCCGATATAGTGTAGAGAATTATTCTGACAAATGATAGTTTTGCTTGGATGGAAATGACGAAAACCCTCGCTACGATTCTCCGCCGTTTCGAATTTACTCGAGCAAAACACGACCCTTCAGTCCTCAGAGAAGGATTTTTCCTAAAGATGTCCGAATGCATTGTAGGTACCAAGTCTTATGAGAACTGATTCGATATGATTGGGAGGATAGAGCCGAGCGTCGAGGAAATGGGTAGTATATTGAGCGAGTTGATGTTTTGTCAACAAACGACAAAACGCGAACCCTTCTCAGAAACACGCAATCAACTACTTAATAGCCGGTGCCGGAGTCTGGAAATTTTTTTTTCTATTTGAAACCATTTCCATCACTGGTCATATTCTGTCACAAAATAGTGAGCTTGAGGATAATACATCGGAGTACTAAATTTGTTCTTGATCTATGTATGTCTTGGAACTGCAACCACTGGACACTTCAATTGCTTGTACTTGACTACTCCTTCGTTGACTTCATCCCGTCTGGTGACGATTACATCCTTTGATTGTGATCAAAACTACCCTTGAATTTTCAAGTCAGAAGTGTACCTTCGGCTGCCAGCTCCGTAGAACCACAACGGAACTGCAGCAGCCATTGTCAACGAGACAAGCATGAACATAATCATGTACACCTGCAGCTAACTAGATGGCTTAATCCAATCCACCGCAATATACAAAAATACAAACACAACAATATTCTTAACAATATTGATCAAGATCAAGCATTGGGATGCGTGTTCCGAGTTGCTGTCAATGACATATGTAATGGCGATATTAGGTCCGTAGACAGTGCCAAAGGATACTGCGAGCGATGATCGTCAACATGAGATTTGAAGATGATTTCTCAGGCAAGGCTAAGTAATAACTTAATCATGCCGAAGCCAACTGCTACCGCAAACCAGTGAAGATGTTGTGAGCACGCACAAGCAATTATGATACAGCCAATATAGTAGGCAATGAAGCCAATGAGCGCGCCAATTTGCATAAGGCCAACACCGCTGGGAGAGAATAGGTATGGTAGGGCGAGCAAGAAGGAAGGAAAGGAAAAACTATAGTTTTTGTCAGATTTCTTGGAATTTTAAAACGGAATGTTAGGAAAACAGACATTGGGATAAATTGGGCTGCTAGAGAAGCCCCATCAGGTGGATAGAAGAGGAATGCCAAAGGGTGCAGGAAGGCTTTCAAGAAGTTGACAAACTTGTCAACCTTGAAGGAGAGCTAGATACTAAGCCAAGGGACTCTAATGTGATCGATGTATTGAATATCATTCGGGTCGACAATGCTCGAATTTTCAATTCTGGATTCCGTTGGCATGCTCTGACTCTTCTTGTTGCCTGTTTGGGAATCAACAAGGTGGTTTCAAACGCGATATGCAATGTCAGGCGTCGAAAATTGTACTCGGGGTAGAAAAGAATCAAAAGAAGCAGGTTGAAGCCAGTCAGAGAGGCACTCAGCTATATGAAGTCTCTCCATGTGCCTGGGGAATATTGAACCATGTAGCTGGCAATCAAGGGCCCGATCGCCGTTGCGCTCGATATTAAGATGAAGATGAATTATCTATTATAATTTTGTTCGTAGATTGTCTTGGTTCTCCATGTTGAAGATGACTTACATAGACATCATAGCTGCGTGTTCGTGGATGAAAACAGATCAGATACAATTCCTGGCACGATGCTCTATTGCCGGTTAGACAAAGACTGGAATGTGGAGAAATAGGATGAGGGAATATATACCTTGCCAGCTAAAGCAGCAAAGCCCGACACGCAGCGGGCTACAAGAAGACTGTTAAAAGACAGTGCAGACGCACCTCAACATAGTGCGGCAAACAAGAGAGCCATTGATATGATGAGCACAGCACACTTGCCAAATTTTAAGGCGATTGGAACCCAGATCATATTCCCAATGCCTAAGAGGAGAAAATTAATCTACATTTCGAGTTAGCATTCAAGGTCCAGCAGACTGAAGCGCAAAGTTGACACTCGCAGCCATCAGATTGTTGACTTGTGACGGAGACTTCATGAATTGCGCTTCAAACAATAAAGTGGCCACTGATGGGCCTGCACTTGCAAAGTTCGAAGTAAAATTTGCCAATGCTGCCGTACAAGTGCAAGAACACTAAGTCATCGAGGCCAATGCAAGGGATCATGTGGATCGTTCGATGGGGGATGCCAGAGAGAGATGTATGATGTTTCATTGATTTATGTAGAGTGATACCTCTCTCCGCATCATAGTGGTAAACTCCATCATTGTTTATCTCATCTTGTGGCGGATTGGCCATTTCACAATAATGCATGACGGCAGCGTGAAAATTAGGTATCGGGTAAATTCCACTGCAGTTGCGATAGTGCAGGTGGATTTTGGGAAGCAGACAGCTCATGGTGTTGCTAAAACTAAATAGGCAGGGGAACGTGGATCTGGGGCCCGGGATTGTCATCAGTTGCATTGCGACGCAAATGAAGCGTTGGGGTAGTCCTTGGGACTATTTTCCACAAAATATCCAGTCTACCCCCGGCACACCGCTCGAATCGATCGAAAACAAGCACGCAGGGAAAACAAATACTCATTGAGTCATCTGTCCAAGACATGGAATGATTTTAATTCTGATGGCTGAACGCTACCTTCCTTCCCGGGAGTCTTGGGATAGATTCCGATGAATCCCTAACAGCAGCGTGTCGGATATTTCGGTTCCAAAATGGTATTTTTACCCCTTATTTTAGTGCCACACA